>NW_019291443.1:5553-22108 GCF_000500325.1 Leptinotarsa decemlineata | reverse complement strand
TTTTTTATTGACATTTTCTATTGCGTTACAATTGTCCCTAAAGCTGTTACAACTGACCCCCTTATGGGTACAATTGTAACATTTGACACAAATACATAATAGACGTGTTAAATTCAAAAAGTGTTTGATTTCAGTTGAATACATATTTTAACCTTAATATAGAATACTTATTCTATTAGTTTGATCGTTTGATCAAAATATAATATTTAATTTGCGAGCAAAATCGTACGTTGTCAAAATTGTTACAATTGACCCCACTCTCCCCCACGGCACTGAATCACATCCCTCGTACAGTGGATGAAATTTCCATTTCTTTCGGAGTATATCACGGAGAGTCCATATCTCTTCATTCCTCTCGAAAAACAACGATATATCATCGGAATCTGAACTTTGATTAAATCAACGAGCATCGGACGTGGCGCGAGGGAAATCGAAAGTTCGGCAACGTCGCAACCCCTGCGACGGGCGCAAGCCTCAAAAGAAAAACCCTCCACGGCCTGTACGCCTGCCCTTTCATCAGTACATTTCAGTGCCCTGCTATGGTGGTCGCAATCGCTATTTGCTGCATACTCGTACTCCTAGCCGTTTTCATCATCATTATCATCGCCGTCGGGCAGACTATAGACACTCATCGAGTGTGAAACTGCCGAATAACCCTCCCGAGGGCGAGACCGACAGAGAAACCTCGAGAAATTGAAAATGCTCGCCACCCAGTCATTCACCGGCATGGATCCAGCGTGCGCTTCTGCTGAAACCTGACAGTGCCTACCACGACCATAATCTTTGCTCAGTTTTGGAGATAGACTGAAAACATGTGACTGATTCGTCATAGCTGTCGTTGTTGTTCTACGTGTTTTTATAACCAGTTAGTGGCTTAACCAAGATGTTAGTTTTTTAAATGTTGTTGATGGTGTTCATAGACTTGTAAAATAGATTTTGTTAGAGGATGGTCCGTTATCTAGCATCGGCGTGTGACGTAGGTGGTGCTCTTGAATGTTTGTACATTTTATATTTATACAGATATTTATGAAGTACTCTGATATGAAATAAACTTATTTTGTAGTAGCTTGTTGGAATTTTTGAAAAAACTTTAGTTAAATGTATCTTGTCGACTATGTTCAGTAACTATCAATTATAGTTCACATCTGAATCATTCTACACTCCTAAAATGGTAGTTGAGAATATAATATCTGCAATTTTATCGTTCGAAATTGAGGTTTAAAAACCGTGCAGGAAAAAAATATTACTCACTAATTTTGAGAGCTGAAAAATTAACCAACTTCTGATGATGAGTATGTTGGATCCAAAGGTGAGTCTTATACTGGAAAAAGACTCGAAAAAAGTAATCGAAACCATATTTTGGAGGGTTGGATCAAGTATTAGGTTGTTTCAAAAGTTTTGTCCGTTTCAATGTTATGTGTTTTAGTAGCTCCATATTGTAGCTTCCAAAGTATTCGAGTATTGTTTTTTACATAGATTAATGTCATTTTGTCATGAATATAATATAATGTCGAGGAACCAACATGGATATTTGAACAAAAAATCTACGAAGACTGCGGTGTTTTCTTATTATCAAAAAATAATAGAATATATTGAGGCACAACAAAGCCCTGTTGAAATCTTTTGTGACCTCAGCAGGGCATTTGACTGTATCAATCACGACATACTACTGGAAAAGCTGTATAAGTATGGTATTAGAGGCTGTCCTCTAGATTGGAAAAAATCATTCATACTCAAATGTACACAATATGTAGCCATCAACACTCATTTCTCACATTATATCGACAAGTCGCTAATGACCCTAGAGGTCGAAGCGACTGTAAATGAATAAATAAATAAAAAGAATGAAGATTGTGAAGATGATTGTGAACACTAAAAATCGAATCATCGTGAAGTAACTTGGTTTGAAATCTTTCAATTTTCATTTCCCTTTTTTTGGTTAATTGTTCAATTTTAAATTTTTTGCTTCTATTCTTTTGGTGTAATTTTATTTTAGGGCATTTTTGCTTAATATGATTATTTTTGGCTACTCATTTTAATTTTTAGTCGTATTGGTTCTTTCAGGGCATATAAAGAACTGATGAAAATGTTGACAAAGTGAAAAAAAATTGTTATGGGGGGTTTACTGGCTAAACTTCGATTGGAAGGGGAAAATAGAAGTTGATGAATAAATATTTCGCGAGAAAAATTAAAATTCGCTCCATTTTTTGAATGGACCCTGTACTATAGTCTCTCAGTCTGTTGATAGGAGCGAATGTGAATGTGATTGAGACTCGCTTGATTACAAAGCGGCTCCACTGCATGTCTAAGAGAAAGGAAAGTAACTGGTAACAGCTCTATTTCGTCAACAAAGTCCCAAGTGGTGAAAAACCAGATGGAGCTGGTACTAGTTAACAATATTTCTGTCAGATGAAGGTTTAACATATACAGTGAACATATACAGTATCATCTCCAAAGTATGCACCATATGGGAAACTTTATTAAGGATTTTTCGACAAAATGTTACTCCTGATAAAAGTTTGTGCTTCCCCTAAAACGGAACATACACCAACAAAATACAGTAAAACACACGTGATATACGAGGAGCCTTCAAATATTTGATTTTGAGACAAGAGCAAAGTTTACTTATTTTGAAAAATCTCGGAAAATGTTTTTCAGAAAAGTTGTTCAGATTTGATATAGATTAATGTCATTTTGTCATGAATATAATATAATGTCGAGGAACCAACATGGATATTTGAACAAAAAATCTACGAAGACTGCGGTGTTTTCTTATTATCAAAAAATAATAGAATATATTGAGGCACAACAAAGCCCTGTTGAAATCTTTTGTGACCTCAGCAGGGCATTTGACTGTATCAATCACGACATACTACTGGAAAAGCTGTATAAGTATGGTATTAGAGGCTGTCCTCTAGATTGGAAAAAATCATTCATACTCAAATGTACACAATATGTAGCCATCAACACTCATTTCTCACAGCGAACTGAAACAGATATTGGTTTCCCTCAGGGGTCCATATTGGGGCCAATTCTGTTCCTGTTCTAAATTAATGATTCGGATAAACTTTCTGTACCAGCATCCTTCACAAAGTACGCTGATGATATCTAGTTATTCATATCTGATAAAATGGACCCTTCCTTGCGTGATAAACGCAATGAAGTGTTGACTTCTTTGAATGGATGGTTTTCAGCAAATCACTTGTTTTTAAATACTTCGAAATTGCAAGCACTGAGGTTTCACCATATCCAAAAATAATGTAATTAGTTGTCATTCCAATCAAACGAATCGAGTCCATCGACCTCAACTAGTTCGGATCAAACAATTTTCTTAGGATTACGAATAGATAAAAATCTCAATTGGAAGAAATTTGCTGCATGTACTCAATATTGATCAATTGATATAGCTCTACTATGCACAAGTTGAAAGTAGGCTACGATACGGTGTGGTATTTTGGGGTTTATCTACCCTAGCAAAAGATATCTTCGTGTCACAAAAACGAATTTTACGATCAATGACGGGGCTTCCACAGACTGATTTATGCAAAGATATTCAAGAGACTGAAAATATTAACATTACCAAGTCTAGTCATATCAGAGTTGAGTATGCTAGTATTCGACAATAATGATGAAATTTATGTGAGGAACAAACAAAAACTATAGTTTCAATACAAGACAGAAGAATGATTTTTCAATTCCATTCGGAAAATTCAAAATAACTCACCAATCTCCCAGTCGTATGGCTCCTAGAATATACAATGCTCTTCCTTCAAATGTGAGACACTGCATGACAAAACAATAATTCAAATATAATTTATAATCCTTTTTGACAGAACAGTATTATTATAAACTGGATGACTATTTGTCGTGACAATTTGCGGTGGAATCAATTTTTTAGTATCAGTATTATTGTATTTTGAATGTAAACAAGTGACTTTTTCCATATGGTTTGTAACTGTCTTGAGGAAATGAATGACTATTATCATCACAGAAAGTTCCAACGAAAACTTGACCCACCTATAAGTCAGAAACGAACGTGTAATCGTCCACGTCAATACTTATTTCTAGGGAGGACTAATTCTGGTATGGAAATCATACCCAAACCTTCAACACTCTGCGGTCAGCAACTATCCCCCTACTTTGTTAATGGTGTGGGGGATCGATTGATACACCGTTTGAAAGGTCTTTTGTCATTTTATTACTTTTGTAATTTTTTTCGAAATTGGTTCATCTGTTATTGAGAAATTGAATGTTTGCCCATTTCATTGGGGAAATCAGCATAAGTAATATCAATGGCAACACAATCAACGGATAAAATGTTCAAAATGACCTCCATCTAGTTCCATACGATAATACAGTCTACTCCTGAAAGCGTTCCTTAGATTATTTATTGAAGATGTCCGGAGTCAGAAATCGGCATTTCCGAATAATTCTCTGTCGCAGATCTCCAAGATTTGTGAAATCTATTTTATCAGTAGTAAATGTTTTGGAATGGACGACACTGTTAGTTTTTTCTGCAATGGTAGTTTTTTTATATCTAGTTGTCGCTGAACACATTCTATTCTATTCTATTCTATTCTATTCTATTTCCTATCCTATCCTATCCTATCCTATCCTATCCTATCCTATCCTATCCTATCCTATCCTATCCTATCCTATCCTATCCTATCCTATCCTATCATATCTTATCCTATCCTATCCTATCCTATCCTATCCTATACTATCCTATCCTATCCTATCCTATCCTATCCTATCCTATCCTATTCTAAAAGGGACGAAATGTACCGGAAATTGCTTCGGCAGCAGCTGGAACTTGTCAACAGAAGAGGTCCGATCCTGATTCACGACAACTGCCGTCCGCACGTTTCATGAATCACCGTCCGAAAATTGAACAGACTGAGGGTTCTGCGTCACCCACCATACTTTCCAGACCTCTCGCCAATTGACTACCCTCTTTTCGAACACTTCGATAACTTCCCCACCGGTACAACCTTTGCCAAACAGGATCAGGCAAAAACAGCCTTCTTCGACTTCCTCGAATCCCAAGCCGGAAAGATAGTTGTTTTCCGGCAGATTTTCACGAGAACCTGCTGAGTAGGTACGCCGGTGGGAATGAATGTTTTGGAATATTCATTTTCTTATATGAAGTGTGTTTTCATGAACTGAGTTCATACATTTAGGATTTNTTGGAATATTCATTTTCTTATATGAAGTGTGTTTTCATGAACTGAGTTCATACATTTAGGATTTGTCTGTCAGACAAACTTTGAGAGTTTTTGAAGAATGATCAGTGTGAAGCATAATAAATGATGAAAGGTTCTATGAAATTTTCACGGTGTTTATGAAATTTTCTATATTTCTGAATGATTATTCTAATGGGTAGATTGGGTGAAATAGGTAGGAAATGATTCATCATGTGGAAATGTATTTTCTGATACAATTTTCTACTTTCTCCACAAGAATGATTCAATTTATATATCTCGCATGATCACCTTTATATCCATCAATTTTTTTTCTTCTGAATATAAACTAGTTATTAGATAGTACAACACTTAATATACCCCCATTTTCCAAGTAAATCTGCAAAAGTTCGAAAAGCATTTCCAAACTTTCATATTTCATATTTTTCACGTCTATTTAATTCATTACATTTCCCCAGAACATGTATAATAATTCAAACAATCTACCGTGTTAATTGTCTCATTCAAATAATTATAGCTCTATGTTTCATATGAACCGAAAATCATTTTAACTGTCATATATAAATGATGAATTGCATATTGCAGAATGGAAATATTCAGTAACGAGTGGAATATATTTTGTTTCCGTATGAAGGATGCATATATTTTAAATATCGCATTTTTAGAAAAGACAATGACAAAATATATTATGATTTTAGAAATTTGGTATGATGAGGGTGAACTGATTACTTGATATTTGATTATACAGGTTCAAGTTACTCATTTTGTCAGCATAGAAAAGGTTTACAGTACTCTTTGTATTATCCATGCTCAAAGTAAACATCCCACCTCATTTCTTCAAATATAGTTTCCGTTGGCTCCAATAGTTTTTGCTCACATACTTGTGTTAGTGGAGTCTGAGTTGACGAAACGGGTATTCATAGTTAGGAATGCAGAATGCCTTTTTTTTGTCTCTCTCTCTTTCTCTTTGAGTTTATGTGGCCTATGCTTTCATGTAGGCGCATTTGATAGACATTATGGTGGCTTGGTTTCTCCTAATCGGATTATCTGACCTTGTTTGGGTACCTTGAAATTAACGATCTTCAAATATACCTCCCTATATAATCTTGTATGGTAATTTTGAATATTACTGGAGTTTTTTCCCAACACCAAACCGTTATTTTGACACCTCGACACGTGTTTCAATCACCAAATGATCATCTTCAAGAGGAAGATCAAACTGCCTCTTGAAGGTTGATCCAAGATTATATAGAGAGGCATGTTTAAAGATATCGTTAATTTTCAGGTACCCAAACAAAGTCAGATAATCCAATCAAGAGAACCCAAGCCACCATAATCTCTACCAAATGAGCCTACATAAATGCATTGGTCTAGTGAACTCAAAGAGAGAGAGACAAAGAAAAATACATATACCCGTTTCGTCAACTTCAAGAGGAAGTGTGATCTTCCTCTTGAAGATGATCCCTTGGTGATCGAAAAACGTGTCGAGGGGTTAAAATAACGGTTTGGTGTTGGGTAAAAACTTCAGTAATGTTCATTTACAACATCGAAGGTTCCAAACAGTGCATTACTAGTAAAGAGTTTTATCGAATATTACTGTATCTTTGAATAAGATAATGTTAGAGCCTTTTTAGGTGAGCGCGTGGTTAACTACGGTTGATTTGTCGAAGCCATGTAGACCGACCTGCAGCTATCTATCTAGTATGCCCCTAGTATTGTTAAAGGTTCTCAGGGGACCTAAGCTGACCTCAGACTTTGTCTGATGAATTTTATTGGCCTAAATATTGGTTTCACGTCGTGTTTCTTCAAGATTATCCCAATCTGATCCGTAACATTTTCAACATTGAAAAGGAAAGCTTCTCCATCGACCAGCCAAACTGAGGTTACTTTGGCGTTCTTTTTCCTGGAGCGTAGTACCTCTAGAATTCTCCTTCACTGTAGTTATTCCCTTTGAAGGCATTTTCCAAGTGATTGAGTTCCTCACAAGTTCACAATACGTAGGTTCTCAAACACCCCTTTCTTTTGTTGTGGCTGGTGGTTGGAGTTTTTGTTCAGGTACCTAGCTGTGTGTGTTGGTTTCCTGTATACCCTGTGGCCCAATGTCCCATCTTCACGTCTGTCCTCAAGAACATCCAAGAAGACTAGAGTCCCTTGGGTTTTTCGTTCCGTTGTGAATTGGATTTTTGGGTGGAGAGTTTAGATATGATAGAAAATCTCTTATCTTGCTATTCCACCAAGGCTTCATCAACATAACGCAGCCAACAAAATGGTTTTACGGCCACTTGCTCTAAAGCCCGTTTTTCAAAATTCTCCATGGAAAAGTTCGCCACCACCAGACTTGATGGACTGCCCATTGCAGCACCATCCATTTGTTCGTAAAAACATCATCCCACTGGAAACAAGTTGATGATGAACAATGAACGAAGAGGGCAGTTATATGTGCTGGGAATACTTCGCTAATTAGTCGTATCGTGTCCTTGATGATCTAAACCATCGTGTATAAGCTCACTTGATAGTCATCTTCATTTTCATCAGGTTGGAAACTTATCCCTTACCCTTTTAACTGTCTTTCGTCAGGAGGACGAGTGGTTCATGACGTAGGCTATTTTGGTGGCGGCATAAAGGTCAATGACATCTATGCCGCTCTGGCCTTGTGTACCCCTTCATGACTGGGGTATTTGATGAACAAACTGTTCATTTTAACAGACTCAACCGAGCGACGGGGCCTTCTGAATCGAGTGGGGTCATCTATAGTGTAATTTACAGCTGAATGGACTGCCGTATAGTTAACAGCTTCAAATCTTTGCGGATGGCTTAATTCCGCACGAACCATGGAGCATTCACCAGCATCCTGAGAAGTTTATTTTGCAACCTTTCCAAAGTGGAGAGGTTTGACGGAGCGGTTTGTCCCCAAGCGCCTGAATCATACATATAATGACAGGATTGAACATCATGTTGTATAATAAAATCTTGTTTCTAAGACTGAGCTTAGAGTTTCGATTGATCAGGGGATAGAGTTTGGCTATCCTCATTTGTACTATGTTCTTAATATAGTCGATGTGATTTACCCAGGTGAATCGGCGGTATTTGACTCGCAAATCTATCGCCTGAGTTTTTCCTGGGTTCACCCGAATCTTCCACTCCAGGTACCAGCGTTCGAGGTCGTCCAATGCGCGTTGCATGTAGACGACCGCCAACCCTCGACCCATGGAAGAAGTGAGGAGAGCTGTATCATCATCATCATCGGCGTATAGGGAAACCTTCACGTGATCGAACCTCGGAAGGTCGCTCACGTAAAGGCTGTACAGTAGAGAAGACAGCACAGCTCCTTGAGGCATTCCTGCTTGGATTTTCCTGACAGGAGACAGGGTTCCTTCAATTCGGACCTGAAATGTTCTGCCCTTCAGAAAGGACCTAATCCACCGGATCAGGCCCCGAGGCAGGTCGGAATCGAGCATTTTATGTAATAAGCCTTCGTGCCATACTCGGTCGAAGGCTTTCGAAATGTCCAGGAGGACAAGATGGACTGTCTTCCCATTATTAAGCTCTGAGATGGAGTTTTCGACCAGTTTCAAGGCCTGCAGCTCGGTGGAGAAGGAGCTTACTATTATTTCTCCAGGACCTAACTTCATATCCCTTTTCGATGAAGTGTCACGAGTCCTCAATAAATTACTGCATTCTCTATGAATGGCTGCAGTAGAGTTGTCAAGTATTTAGCCAGATCATAAGTTGGTGAATTTATCCCATTCACGATAGGTCTTTTGGTAACGGCTTATCTTGTGGTTTCTATCGTGTCCATCGTGAGACGGTCAATTTTGTCCCAATCAAATCAGTGCATTGAATTTCCAAGTTTGATAGTGAGGTGCATCAGTTCTACGTTTACAAGGGCTACCTTCTTTCTGTTCTGATGGATCAATTTGAATTTATTGATTTGAAATTATTGACACTAAAGTTTGTTGTGATAAACTGATTGATTGATATGGTTCGACATACATTATGAAAGGAAATTGATTCTCCCATAAACGTTTCATGAATTTTATTTGAATAAATAATATTTTGTTGAATATTGCCCCTAATCCAGTGGTGTAGTAAGAACGTTGCTAAAATTCCATTGAACAACATATTTTTCAAATTTTATTCCTTTATAACTTTTTTATTACCGAACAGATTTCGATGAAACTGTGATCAGTAATATTTCAAGACATCCTGAATCCAGTGGAGTATACAGAATTTTCATAAAATTCCTGAACATGAATTGGTGGGTTGATTAAACGGCATATTTTTCAAATTTCATTCCTTTATAACTTTTTTATTGATTGACGCATTTCAACGTAATTTACATGTTACCCATTTGAAAATGTCACAAATCCAGTGGTGTAGTCAGAGTTTTTCTAAAAAAATCGCTAGTAATTTTTTTAGAATTTTGACCTTGAAAAATAAGATTAGTTGGCCCTGGAAATTGACATTTATTCATGATATTTGGTGTCCTAATAGACTTTTTGAATATCTACATTCCAATCGGTTGAAAAATGTAAGTTCTATAAGGGTGCTTCCATCTTGAATGGGTCACACTGTATCATTTAATTTTTTGAAGGAGTTTTCATCATTATTCTTTATATCAATGTAATATTTCGTTATCGTTCAGCATACCACTTCTTTTCTCGAATAATAAAATCAAGAATGCGTTCTCATATTACATCCCACTCAACTATATCTTTCCAATGTTGAATGAAGTAAATTAAAAATCCGCCTTCGCATATGACTGAAATGTTTTCTGATGATTCTTCGGTAAATACTTCTCATGCTAGAAGCACGGAGCCGTCCAGACTCAATTACGTAATGTTTACGAATCGAATGTTGATTCTATCAATATTTGAGATTTCGATATATGATGCAAACTTGGGAAAACTGGGTGAGTGATATCTATTTGAATTTTTACACTGGCCATTAGGAAGAATGAGAAATAGAAATTGGTTTTGCAAATATCTCCCACTTGCAGTAGTATTCGATGAAAGGTTTTGGCGGCGACATGGCGGCGACTCTCCACCGCAACCCGCAAGGGTTTATTGTGGCTCACATCTATTCAAACTCGACCAAATAAAGACAGCTTCCTAACGAAGCCAATTGGTTTGTATCATCTTCCGGTCATCTTCCGCTAATCCGGTGAAGCAGAGAGAGAATAGAGGGGATATGTGAAAGCACTCGGAGGAATAAGTCCAATAATCCCCCGATACTGGATACCATCCACAACAACGCCATCAGAATTATCCTCGGAGCTTTTTGCACAAGTCCAACGGAAAGCTTATACTGTGAAGCAAGTGAACCATCATTAGCCAACAGAAGGAAGCTCATGACACTCACCTACGCAGCATCCATCATATCCAATCCAGATGATCCGGTACACCACAATGTAATAGCACAGAGATTCAAAAACATTTTTGCAAAAAAAATCAGGGCAGACCCTCCTTTTTACCAAAGATATAACCAGTATCTTTCGAGTCTCCAACTAAAACAACCAAGTATTTTCTCAACTCTCAATACACCCAATACTCCCCCCTGGATAATTCCCCGAGCCAACATTGAATATGGACTGCTACAATTTGAGAAAAAGAATACAAATCACAGGATGTTCAATGTAGCATTTAACCATCTTCTGGAGCAATACAAAGACTTCTTTCCAAAATACATCGATGCATCTAAAATGGAAGATGGAGTAGGGGCAGCTTTCACCAGCTCTGATTTCCGCTGTTCATTTAAATTATCGAAAGAAAACACAATACTCACAGGTGAATTATACACTATTTGGAGAGCACTAAAGTACATGGAGGAAAAGAATATCCCAAAATGTCTGATTGTCACAGATTCACTGAACGCTCTCGAAACAATTACACAACTATACACCAATCATCCCATCTTGCTTCGCATAAAACAGTCTCTCCACCTACTACATCAAAAACATATTTGCATCCGGTTTATGTGGGTCCCTTCACATATGGGCATAGTTGGAAATGAAAGAGCTGACAAACTAGCGAAAGAAGCAGTTACTAACCCGCTAACAGATACAGTGTTACTTGCTGTTCACACGGATCTGAAATCTCTATACAAGCAAACGATCATCAATAGTTGGCAATCACAATGGAATAGTTCGTCAGCAAAACTTCATGAGATAAAACAGTCAGTATCTCCTTGGAAAAACAACCCCAATGAAAGAAAAGCCCAGGTCATTTTATCTCGTCTTCGTCTAGGCCACACTCGTCTCACCCATGGATACCTACTATCTGAAGAAAATCCCCCAGTATGTGAAGTGTGTGATAGTCCTCAAAGTGTCAAACATATTCTCACCGAGTGCGTGCTATATCACAATGAAAGACAAACTTATGGCTTNTTTTGTCTAAAAACCCTTAATAAACAAGTTTCCTATATGGTGCATACTTTGGGGATGACACAGTATGTAGCGGAGCCGTGTTGAAATTAATCGAGTCCCAGGCACACTGTTGTTTGGGTCGGATCTTTCCTACGTAGATGGGAGGTAGTTCTTCGAAACCGTTTTTTACGTGATCCACTCGATTGATTTCAGCGTGGTTCTGCTACTGGATGAACAAGAAACATCTGCAAGGCTAACCTCTGTGACGTATCTTGCACAAATGTTCGTCGAATATAATTCAATGTCCAGACTGGTATTAGCCAGGGAAGTAGTTGTTTTCAGCAGGAATTTACCAGAACATACGGTGTGGGTACATAAGGAGAGAACAATGTTTCGAATTTTTTTTCGATACAGTATTCAAACTCATTTGGATTTCTGGCAATGAGTGATTTGTTTTAAATTTTGGTAGAACAGTCTTCATAACAACTACGAACTTCAATATTTTTCAGTGAACACATGCACGTGATCAGGGTATTCGATTTTTCAATAACGCGCGATAAATATCTACTGGCGCTTTGGGGTTCACACCCGGCATGTAAATTATATGCTAAATCTGTGAGAGCTTCCATTTGCATTGTTAGACTGCAATTACGATCTAAAAATAGACGTAATCGATTGGCGGTTGTTTTCAATGGAAACTGCCGGTGGAGGCAAAAATTGACTTCTTTGAGAATGTTCTTTATTTTGATACCATCAACTGAGAGACTTGTTTGGGTTGCTTTGATCGAATTTGTGATGACGATAATGACATTGTTCCCTGTCTGGATTTGAAAATGAGTTGGCTTCGAACAATGGAATTATATAAGAGTATACAGGTTTTGGGTATTTTAAAATCTTTATANGCAGAAACAACAGGAACAACGGTGATTCAAAGAACAACAATACTAGAAACAACAAATGCAATGAAAACTGGTCTGGGGGTTAATACAACAAGATCTTTCAACAATATTGTCAGGTTGACAGTAAATATCAATGAGCAACTGTTTTCCATGGTCCTGAGTCGTTAATTTACAATAAAAAGAGTGTTAGAGACAATATGGATCCCTGGGAAACACCATCGTTGATAGTTGAAGTATTAGAGATGTATATCGACGGCCACTTCGAGAGAAGATTCTTTCAGGAAGCTGGAGAGTCATACACAAATTGATCCAACAAGCCATAGCATCGACGTTTGGCCAGCAAACCCTCATGCCACACATTGTCAAAAACCTTAGAAATATCAAGCGTATTAGCTATTAATTCTCCATGTTTCTCGACTGCCTTATTCGAAATATGGGTAACATACGATAGAAGGTCGTCTGTTGATCTGGGTCTCTGAAAGCAATATAGATGATCTCTCGAAACGTTGAAGCCTTCTGAATATTCAAGAATATGGTAGTTTACAGCTTTCTCTATTATTTTTGATCATTGACTAGCCTATAGTTATTTGGAAAATTTTTCTCACCCTTTTTGGGAATAGGCTGAACGCGAGCAACCTTTCAACAAGAGGGAAAACTCTTCTCTTGTGAATATGACTGATAGTGCGTGTTTCCAAGAAGTTAGCAATACTACTCAAATTTAGTTGGTGAACCGTTTGTATATTCTAGACCTAACGATCCATGCATCTGGTCTATCCACAAAGGGCCTCAAAACACTTTCGTCAGCAAATGAATAAACAATCACTGAATAATCCCTACTTTCGTGACACAATAATGTTTTCTACGGTGGACAGTTCATTTTAATGACAGAGTTCACGAAACTGGGCTTTTGGGACCACTCAATTACTGTCATTAAACCGGTGGCGGCGCGTACATAAACAATATGAGTAGTAGTTTTGACGTGAATCAGGCTACACTTGAAAACATTAATTTCCCGCGTTCAGCTAGGGTTTTTGTGGAAATCAATTTGGGGGATTAGTTGTTTGTTTCGTGAAACGGTTCATTATTCTATTGTCTCATAGGAGCGTGGGACCATTTGTTCGAATGTGTGCTAACATTTTTTTTTGGTATGTTAGGAGGAATGCGGTTATTGAAAGAGTTTTGTTGAATGTATAGTTTATAAATAATATACAAAATGGGGCACTATTTTTTTCGATCAACCACTTTTTCATCGCCCCAGGGCCTTCATACTTTCAAATCCGTCCCTGGTGACGTAATTGAATGCTGCATAAGTAGGCCCAGGAATCACGTATAGTTCGGAAATAATTACACCAAGATGTTAACTTCTCGACTGTCAACTTCATCCCCAACAGGGATGACATTGAAACTCTCTTTTAGTGGCCTAGCCTTTGTTTTCTTTATCATTTCATCGGTTCCGAAAGAAATAATTGTGAATGAATATATTATTATGATTATCACAGTTGCCATTCAACACTCAAAGGTTTGATATAAACTAGAAAACAAAATTCATCTAGTTGGCTAATTCAGAAACGTATCTCCTAAAATAAACGAAAAACTTCCCGAATGATAAACAGAACGAGAACAATTAGATTCAACAGAAACTATCTTGAAAATTCCCGCTTGTCTGATGAATCTTTCAGAATATTTCATAAGTGCATTGTTCTAGTAACGAGCTATTGTAATTTAATTTGAGTAGATCTCTTGAGTTAATTCCTTACTGTGAATTTTCCATTTTGAATAATAGTTGAGTCAGCGAATATTCTTGGCACCAAAATTGTATTCAAAATTTTGTCTGGGCTGAAAATTATATCTATCCAAAAGTAATAAATGAAGATGGTTTCTGTCTGAAATGAGTTATTTTCCATGCATATCATTAGTCTTTTTGGGAGACTCAAGTTGCCTACACTGTTATTTTGTTAATGAAGTAATTGTGACAAAGTTCATTATTTTTTGTTTTCACTATTTTTGTTAGCAGTTTACACAGCATAGTTACTTATGTAATTTATGAAACATAAGTAGATGAGGGGGTCTTTCATTAAGCGCGTAAATAAAACGAAGTGTTTGTGGGATATCAAGGAAATTTTTCATTAGTTTAAAAAACCTAATGATGCCATTATGTGTGGGAACCATAATTGAGACTATCTCCAACAAATTGATTTCAAGGTTCCCAACTCCAAAACTGACGAGAACTTCAATACAATCTTTGAACTCCTATTTTTCTCTATTGGGGGTAGAAATTCCTGATTCCCTTTCTTGATGCTTATTTACGCTATACAAATAACCTACCTGCATATTTCAAGATTCTAAGTTCAGTAGCTTCGGCTGTACATTAATATAAGAATGTTAGTCAATCAATAGTTATACTACTTCCGAATGTTCTACAATATCTTAGAATGTTCCGGTATATTTTGGAATATTGTAGAATGCTCTTGAATGTTTTAGACTGTTCTGAAACATTCAAGATTGCAAAACTTTCAGCTGTATCTTCAAAAACATGCCAAACCAGTGAAAACGGGACCCAGACCATTCCACAATGAAATGTTCCAAGATGCTCCCAAATATTCCAAACTATTCCTGAACATTCCAGAACATCGCGGAATGCTTTCGAATGCTCAAGAATATTCTGTACTGTTTTAAAACTTTCTAGAGGGAGAATCTTTCAGCCCTTACATCTTCAAAAGCACGCATTTTGGGTGAAAAATGGAACCATCGCCATGGACGAGGTTGATGATAGTATCATCAAAGTTGAATTAGAGGAAGAATGGTGAAACATTGCTATAAAGCTGTCTCATTGACTCCAATGAGTTGCTTTTATTCCTGAAGTCACTTCACATTTTCTATTCACGAAATTTCGAATAATCAAGTTACTCTGAATGCTCCTTTCATGTTTAATTCAGTTTACATATAAACTGAAACTCTTTGTTGAGCACCAAAACTTTGTCTCATCCAGTATTTATAATCCAGTAATGAATATCAGACGCGGTATAATTCGATTTCGTTAATAACTCAATTTTGTTTGTATACACACTCAAATTACCCGTATAATCACCTTATTCATTAGCGCCCATAATTTATATTGACAGGCATATGACAGAGCTGTTGTGTGGAGGGTTCGGGCCAAATCAGAAAATTGATTTGATGAGATGCTTTTATACCAAAATGGAGAGAGCAATAAAGCAGTGGTAAAGCTCCATTATGTATTCGTGAAAAGTTGTTCGACGTTTAACTTGATGACATAATGCGAATAAAGGTGAAAATAATCTCTACTGACTTGTTTGAATGCTGTCAGTGGACACTCCGAAAATTTTATCCGAATCAAGATTTATATGGGTACCTTTTCGAGGTTATGTTTGACGATTTGAAAGATAAATGTATTCTGTATCCACATAGAGATGAAATTCGAAAGTTTTCTGATGGATGTGGCAGTAGAAAGGGTATACAGAAGAGGGCGTAAAATACCGTCCTGTGGTACTCCTGTTTCTACCTTTTTCAGTTGGGAGAAATATCATGAAGCTAAACTTTTTGTAATTTCATCTGAAAGTTGGGCTAACATAAAAACAATTTGTTTTCGATAAAATTTTATTTCATTATTCATCATTCCTTTGAGGTCTGAGAGTAGTTATCTTTCCGGTAGACTATATACAGTCCATCCAGTTCTCTGAAGTCCATCTAGTTCTCTCAACCCTTAGGTGTAAAGGTGACATAGGTCCGTGAAGAGTGGTCAAAAAGGCTCAAAGTTACCACTGAGAACAATGGAATGGCGTAAGTTCTTGTACACCTTTGTTAGTTCTTGCAGAGGATATCAGCAATGACCAGAAGAGTGTTGTCGTCGACGTCTTCTACAATGAAAAATGTCAAAAGGTCCTTTATACAGTGTCACCAATAAAGTCCGCATCAAATGGGAAACTTTTTTATTTATCGTTTTATGTGAAATTTGATTTTGGCAGTCTACAAAATAGGTCACGTGATTTCCTTAACCTGTCAAAATTGACATTTAAAAAAAGAAACATCGAAAAATGACATTATTCTTCAAAATATCCAAAAATATCAAA
>NW_019291442.1:64610-86527 GCF_000500325.1 Leptinotarsa decemlineata | reverse complement strand
AAATAATGCATAAAATCATAGTTTAGGTAAATATTTTGTGATCTACCGACTTTGTGTACTGATTTTAGATATAGAACTCATTTGCAAACATGATTTTTCATGTAGATTTTATTCCATGTGAAGAATTTTTCATTAATTGAAACGTTAACGGGTTCATATACACTTCCATAATTAAATTGATAATTATAGGCTTCGTAAATGTTACAATTTGGCAATGTTAATTATTTCTGTAGTTCCTATTGGTCGATCGAACAAGAATCGGGAATTGGACGTGCAGGACTTCACAATTGGCGAGTTCGTAGTCCTAATATGAATCTTCTAGATTTCTATATATGGGGTCATCTGAAGGCCCTTGTTTATAAAACTCCTGTACTAGATGTGAATGACTTGAGGAATCGAATACTTGAAATTACAATCTCATAAGTATTTTTGAACGTGTCAGACAATCAATGACAAATCGATTGCAGTCGTGTATTTCATCAGAAGGTAGACATTTTGCTCATTTACTTCAAGGTCAAAATTGTACATTATTTACTTTTTGTTTTTATTTTGTCCATGGTTAGTTTTTAGAAGTGATTTTTTTTCGAAAATGAAGGTTAGGTGGTGTTTTTAGCAGACTGTATATAATAAGGTTACTGAGACTTTATACAGGGTGTTAATTAAGTATGTACCATAAATTCAACAGAAGATTCTTTAGGTGATTTTAAGACGAAATGTTCATATAAACATGGGTCCGCAAATCCTCCGTTCTCAAGATACAGGGTGTTAAAATAAAAATAAAAAAAAAGTTATTCATGAATATCTTAAATATCCTTAACCTAATTTTGTTGTAATTGGGCAATGATATTTATAACATCGAGGAGCTAATTTCGTCCGAATGTAATTTAATTTATTAAGTCCAGTGGCGTCTCGAGCCGGATTTGAACGAATATTTTTGACTTAAAAATGTACGCCACTTGCCTGAAACGGTACGAACAGTTCAAATTGAAGAAGATGTTTCAAATGAGATTGAAGTAAATCCTCATACCGGTACTCGGAAAATAGCTGAAGAACTGAATATTACCCATGTCACAGTGTGGCAGATTTTAAGAGCCCAGCAGCTATATCCTTATCACATGCAACGTGTGCAAGCTCTATTACCCAGAGATTTGCCTGTAAGACTAGCTTTTTCTAAATTGGTTACGCGGTAAAATAAGAAGAAATCTAGGTTTCCTAAGTCGGATATTGTTTACAGATGAAGCTTGTTTTTCTCGCAATTCAATTATTAACTTCCACAACAATCACATTTGGGCCGAAAACAATCCACACGCCTTGATAGAAAATAATTTTCAAGACCAGTTTTCTTTTAATATTTGGGTTGGAATTGTCGGTGACCATCTCATTGGGCCTCACTTCCTTCCACCTAGACTTAATGGAGAAGAATACCGAAGGTTTTTAGAATTTGTTTTACCTGGACTTTTAGAAGAAATTCCAGTCATGGAAAAATTCCGTATGTGGTACATGCACGATGGTGCTCCACCACACTTTAGTGTAGTGGCACGGCAATTTTTGGATGAAAATTACCATAATCGCTGGATTGGGAGAGCAGGCCCACACCCATGGCTACCTCGCTCGCCCGAAATGAAAGTACAACAAAATTAGGTGAAGGATATTTAAGATATTTACGAATAACTTTTTTTTTTATTTCAACACCCTGTATCTTGAGAACGAAGGATTTGCGGACCCATGTTTATATGAACAATTCGTCTCAAAATTACCTAAAGAATCGTCTGTTAAATTTATGATACATACCTAATTAACACCCTGTATATTAGAAATAATATCACTGTATTGTATTTTCATGACATACCTTGGTGAGTTGAGCTATATAGATGCACCGGCAGATTTTTAGACACTGTTCAGAGAGGCGGTAAGTCCCTCGTTTCGTGGTACCACACACGCAGATACTCGAAGGTACTCGTATCAATATAAATACATACAGTGTGATACAAAATAAATGAGTTTGAATGAGAACGGAACATACCGCCCACCTAAAATGGTCACATTTTATGTACCGAGATTAAATTTAAATAAAAATAATGAAAAAAGCAAAACTGAGATATTACTACTATTAAGTGTAAAAAAATTACGTTAAAATTAATTGAGAAATAAAAAAATATTGTTTTAGATATTATCTGGAAGCGGGCAATTCTGAGTAACGGGTCGCTTTAATTCTGAGCTAGCTGTTTTGATACTCACAACGCGAGTGACTCCATCTCTCCCTGGGTAAATTTGAATTATTAATCATTTTTAACCAAGACCATGGTACCCACGTCAATGGACGAAGAGGGCTCTGTCCATTTCTTTCGCTGCATGAGTGTATGAAGGGGTTCATTATGCCATCTGTTCCAGAATGACTGATGCATTTGCTGGAGTAGTTGCCACCTCGATAGGTACGAGAGTTTTACGTGGCTCAGACCAGAGTCGGGGGAAGAATTGAGTGGTTCAAGGGTGAGAAAATGTCCAGGAGTTAAAGCCTGTAAATCATTGGCGTCCGAGCTGATGGGACATAAAGATGATTGCAACGTCCTCGACGAGCTATGAATCGGCAAAGAGCTGCAAAAAAAGCTTCCAAAGATAAATCAGAGACCAGTTGGATGTGAACTGTGACCATACATACAAAAATGCAAATGTAAACCTTGCGATTTTTTGCTCCGCGCATTCGTTTGAGCGTGATATATAGGTATCAACACCGGTATGGATAAAGGGTTTAGCTTGAGAAATGCGCTGAGGAGGGAGGAGGCCCATAATGGGTTGACAAGATGAAGGGTTGAGCTTGAAACATTTGAAACATTTTGAGAGGACCGAGCGAATAGTGCGCTTCGGAGCGGGAATCCAATATCTCTGCACGAGAAGATGTTGAAGAGTTTGTAAACCTGGGTGCAAATATTGTGCGTGAGTATGTTCAATGAGGAGACGAGTGAAGCGATGAGAACTGGGAAGGAGAATAGGGTGTTTCTAATCCTCAGCTAAGGAGGAGTTTTGCAATCTTCTGCCCATCCTGAGGATTCCCAGAGAATCAATGAATGGAGGTAATTTTCTTAAATACTTTGGGAAAGATTTATTTTCTTTCGAGAGAGTAATTTCATCAAAAGATTGATATTGTAGATATAGAACCATCGGCCTGGACACAACACAGATATACAACACTGGCATATCCTCGTTCAGAGGCGTCACAAAACCCATGCACAGTATATGTGAGAGACTTTTTTGATACCATGTTCCTAGGAATATTTAATTGAGAAATATGAGAGAGTTCACTAAGAACTTTGTTCCAGACAGAGGTAATATGCTTAGGAGTTTCATCCCATCCTAGTCCAGAGATCCATAATTATTGCAAGAGGGTCTTGGGGAGAAAAGTGAGAGGAGTAAAAAAACCAAGAGGGTCGAAGATACGAGCCATTTGAGAGAGAATATTGCGTTTTGCACAAGTATGTGTGATAGGAATGACATGATAAGAGAATGAATCAGAGATAGGGTTCCACTGGAGGTCGAAGATTTTGATAACGGAAGGTAAATGAGAGAGCCCATTTACGGAGTTCAAATTGACCTTTAGCTAGTAAGGAAATTAACTGAGTTTGAAGAATTTGAGCATCACCAATATTATTGGCCCCTCCAGTGCAGTGTTGGAGAGAAGTAGAGAAGAGGCGAGAGGATGAGTATCTTGATGATCGTGATGAAGAACTCTAATAGCCAGAAAAGGGGAACTGTTGACACTATAGGTGACAGTATTTAAAACATATTCCTGTAGAGGTTCCCCTTCAGAAAGTCGCCAGAGAATTTTCTGGTAGGGTGTGTGAGGGGGATGAATGAGAATTTGACGGTACATCTATTTGATGTCTGCAGTGAAAACTATAGAAGGCAAACGAAAGCGAAGGATAATTGCAACAAGATCATTTTGCAATTTGGAACCAGGGAAAAGTGTATAACTGAGAGACTGAGAGTTGAGATCTTTAGTTGAAGCATCAAACACAACTCGGAGGTAAGTGCCAAGACTATCAGGTCTCAAAACACAAAAGTGAGGAAAATAATAACAGTGAGCGGTAGATACATTATGAGAATGTATGAGAGACATGTGACCAAGATTTAAATAGTTCTGCATACAGACATTATATTCTTTCCTGAGATCAGGATTGTTGATGAGTTTACGTTCCAAGTAACGAAACCTACGCCGAGCAATATCTCTTGAACCACTGAAGGAGGGAAGGTCCGACTTGAAGGGAAGTACAACCTGAAATCGACCATTTTCCAAAATTTGGAAAGTTTCCCTGAAATGAGTTTCAACAGAATCATCTTCGAGAGAAATGGGAAAATCATCTGGGACTTGTTCTAACTCCCAGAAACGAGTTATACAAGTTTCGAGAGAAATATCGATGGCAGCAAAAAATGAGGAGGTGTGATTACTATGAGATGCAGATGGAACTTTACCCATGATTACCCAACCAAAACAGGTTTCAAGGGCAACGGGCTTTTCCACACCACTGCCTCAAGAAGTATATCTACAGGTGCAGATATGTTGAACTGAGAATTTGCCATTGACAATTTTGAGAATTGAGAAAATTTGTGAATAGGAAGAGATTGTTCGGGTAAACTGGAACAGATCTTGGGAGTGACTATAAAGTCCAGATTGAAATGAGATTGTTGAGAAAAAGAATCTTTCTGAGCAATGCCAGAAATGAAGACAGATATCTTTTCTAGAGATAAACCTAAACGGTAATCACATTTTGAGGAGATAAAATTAGACTGGCTTGCACTGTCTAGGACAGCTCTAACTTTATGAAATTTTCCATTTTTTCCTTCGACTTCAATTATAGCAGTAGAAAGAAGGACAGTGGAATTACAATAAGACAAGAGATTGACACGAGGTTGAGAATAATCAGGATTATCTGATAAGCAAACATCATTTGAGGTACAAGGTTGATCATTATTACAAATGACTGGGGGTTGAGAAACATTTTCAAAATGCAAAACTGTGTGGTGTCTACCAGAACATTTCTTACACATAGTGGTAGAAGAGCAAACACGAGAATTATGGCGAAAACCTAGGCAATTAGAACACCAACTTTGAGATCTAACCAAAGAATATCTTTCTTTGGGAGATTGAGCTGAAAAGGAAGGCCAATTATAAATCAAATGTGTTTCTTTGCAAAGCTGACATTTATTTTGAGTATGTGAAATGGAAGATGAGCGTTTGAGTTTACTTTCTGAATTATTATTATTATTAAATGTGGATAATTTAGGTCTTGAAAGAGGCCTTGAAGGTCGAAAACTATTGAAATTTACTTATTCTAACGCGGTGCAACGTTTTTGCAGAAAACTAATCAAAGTGGCATAATAAAAGCCTTGTTGCAGATTAGATCCACATTCTAACTCAAAAGTAGTGACTGTGGCAGAATCTAAGCGATCTATGAGCATGTGAAACAAAGGAAAGTCCCAATTGATGACTCCATAACCTGCCAATGAGCGGTTGCAATTAAACGCTTATTTTCATATCTCTGTTTCAAATTTAGACCAGAGACAATCTGTTTAGTCTTTCTATCGAGGAGACTCTTTTTTGGCAGTTTTCTACCAATTTAGACGTTGCTCGGTGGGAGCCAAGAGCTTCCAACGCCGCTTGACTGCCCGAGAATATGTTTATTGACTTGTGAGTGAGGTTGGATTTATCCAATCTCTCCACACACAATTCAATAGCGTAAATTTCCTCTTGAAATAAGCATAAGTGCCTAGGCAGGTAGATAACTCTGTCCTGGGTCTGCGGCTGAAAACACCTACACCAGAACCGAAAGGTGTTTTCGATCCATCTGTGAACCAACAACTATCTGCTCTTAATATTTCCTTCTCCCGCAGGATCCAGTCCTCTCTACTCGGGAATAGTACTTTATGAGGCAGTTCGCAGTTGACAGTTGGAGGCAAAAAGTCAGAGGTCATTTCCAGAATGATGTGACTTCCAATGTCAACCAACAGTCTGTTGCACTCTGCATTGAATTGATTTATGCAATTGGCAATGTGCACAAGTCTATATGCAGTCCATCTAGCCTCTCTTTCCAGAAAAATGTGGAGAGGAAGTAGATCTAGAAGGATCTCCATGGCCGCTGAAGGTGTGGTACTGATGGCACCACTGATAGCCAGACAAGCCCGTCTCTGTAAGCCAGAGAGCTTCGCTTGAGCCCTTTTCTGTGAAGCCTTCGGCCACCAAGCAATTGCACCATACGTGATCATTGGTCTGACAATCATCACATAAATCCAATGGATTTGTTTGGGACCTAAACCCCAAGTTTTACTACAAATCCTTCGACATGTCCATAGAGACAGTCTGGCTTTGTGTTAAACTTTTTCCAAGTGAGCGTTCCATCTGAGTCTTTTGTCAAGGACAATGCCAAGATATTTCACCTCCGTTCCAAATGGAATGACCACATCATTGAGGGAAAGTGGCGTTAGATCATCCAATTTCCTTCTCTTGGTGAAGGGGATTAACACAGTTTTGCTGGGGTTGACAGACATCTGCTCCCTCAGGCACCAACTGTGAACAACGTCCAACGCGCTTTGAAGGATATTACAAGCTACCCTTCCCGACGTGGACCTTGCCACGATGACAAGGTCATCTGCATAAACTTGCAGATCAACTTTTCTTCTGTCGAGGGCATCAAGCAAACTATCCACCAGGAGCGACCACAGTAGGGGAGATAGTATCCCACCTTGAGGGCAGCCCCTGGTGACCCTGAACCTGATAGCCTCGCCTTGAAGAGTCGTAGTTGCAGTTGTGTTTACTAGTATGGCATTAATCCAGCCAGTTATGGTCGATTCTATACCCGTTCTAGCCAGAGACAATCCTATAGATTTAGGTAGTGCATTGTCAAATGCTCCTTCAATATCAAGAAATACAGCAACCGCAATCTCCTTGTTGTCAAGGGATTGGGAGATTTTCTCAACGAGGTTGTTTAATGCTGAATCTGTCGATTTTCCGGTTTGATAAGCATACTGGTGTTTATTCAGTGGGGATGCATATAATGCTACCCTCCTGATATGTCCGTCCAGTATCCTCCCAAGTCCTTTCAGCAAGAAGGATGTAAGGCTGATTGGTCGTACCGATTCGGGGTGTGGGTCTCTCCGGCCCACTTTAGGTATATATACCACCCTGGCTGCCAACCAACTGGGTGGTATATACTTCCACGCCAGACTTGCTCTATACAATTTTGTGAGAATAGGTAAAATTATTTCCATTCCGTTTTGAAGAAGAGCTGGAAATATACCATCCTCTCCGGGAGATTTGAAGGGCTGAAAAGACTTGATAGCCCATTCAACTGCCGGTGCTGTGATAACCTTTTTTGCGACGTCCCAGTCGTTTTTTTTAGGGCGTTTAGCGCCCTCGAAGATGGGCGGTCTGTTGATATCAAGAGTCAGATTTCCAGGAAAGTGGCTTTCTATCAATAGCTCTAACGTTTCTTTACTAGAGGTCGTAAACGTTCCATCGGGTCGTTTAAGCGACCCAATTTCAGCAGTCGGCTCTCTAGAGAGAATCTTGTGAATTCTTGCGCTGCGAGGTAAATCAGAGATACTCTCACAGAACTTCCTCCAAGACTCCCGTTTTGTCTTTCTAATTTCCTTGTTGTATGAAGTTAGAGTGGTTTTAAAAAGCTCCCAGTTACCTGACTCTTTAGCTCGATTGAATAGTCGGCGAACTTCTTTTCTTTTATTTTCAAGGCTTTTATTCCACCAAGAAGAGTTGCGGTTAAGGAGAGTTCTCATGATAGGATGAGATCACTGCTTCGCGAAATTGCGTCGCTACTGTATCCAAATCATTACAACTGTGAATAGTACTGAATCCGTCCTCAAAGTACGATTAGAGGGAGTTTTTATACCCCCTCCAGTCAGTAGATTTTGGATCATGATATTCCACTGCTGGTCTTAGACCTGTTTCAATATTGAAAAGAATATATCTATAGTCTGAACAAGAAGGTTCAGTAGATACAGACCAATGGTGTATCTTGTTGCTCAGTGAATGTGAGCTGATGGTTAAATCTAATACCTCTTGCCTGTTACTAGTGACAAATGTTGGATCCGAGCCCTCATTAATTACAGACAGCCCCTCCCCTAGTATATGATCAACGAGTAACTCACCCCTACGGTTAATATTCGTGCAACCCCACGCTACATGGCGTGAATTGGCGTCACATCCCATAACTATTTGTAGTTTGTTCCTTTTGCTATAGTCGATAAGTCGTCTAACAGCAAGAGGAGGTACAGTATCCGAATCTCCCGGAAAGCAGGCGGAGCAGGCGATAAAATTCGTCTTGCCCTTCTTGCCCAATAGGGAAATTTGGATGGCTATCACGTCTTGGGTGCAGAAGCCTCTAAGCAAAAAATGGTTATTACCTTTCCTGATGACCAGACATGCTCTGGGTTTCACCCCAGGGCACGCTATTACCTCACCAGGAATATTGCTCAGTCCGGTTACTCGACCTGTATTTCCTGTCCTAGGTTCCTGCAGGAAGGCAAGGTCGAATAATTCATCCTTGAAGTTTTTTTCAAGGGCGTATGAAGCGGAGGGAGGGAGAAGATGGGGGGTCCTTAAGGACACATCCACCCTCCTCTCCCGGGATCGAGGGATGTGTAGGCTCAGATGATGAGGTGAGGAAACCTGCTGTCTCTGAGTTGCCTGCTGATTTATTGGATCTCTTTGACGAGACGATTTTCGTCTTCGCTTTCAGAGAGCCACGTGCAGCCTTTTTTCCCAGTTTGCTCGACGAGACGTTGGCCGTCTTCGTCTCGTGAGAAACACCTGCTTTCCCGGCCTTGGACTGGGTGTGAGCCGGTGGTTCACCCCTTTGTTTGGGTGGAGGTCTGGTTGAACTCCTCCCCATAGGTGGATTTCCACTCGGTCCCGCTTTATTTACTCTAACGGGTGCACTAGTGTGACACGTTTGAGTAGTTTCCTGCTGGGAGGATGCCCGGGTTTTAGGGCGGAATAAGACCTGCCCGAAACCAAAATGTGGTCTGAAACCCGTTCTCGCTAGCACGGCCATGGATCCATCGTCTACAGCGAAGGTCCATGTTTGACCAGGGCCTGACTTTTCCTTGTGGAGGATCGTCCACTCCGAGGTTGACAGACCATGGTTCATTTTCCTCAATCTAGTGAGGACCTGTTCGGAGGTCAGTCTATGACTACCTCCGTCAGGTAGGTAAGCAACACAGATGTGTGGCTTCGGAAGTTGATCCCCTGTGACGCATTTCAGGAAAACGCCCTTCCACGGTTGCAGGGTATTAACTACACTCGCAAGCCAGTCGGCGCTAACCTGTTCCTCACAGACGACCTGTAACCATCCAGGCCGAAAAACGCAGCTCTGGAATTGTACCTGCGGCCCACCGTCTGGAATAACCTCCACAGCCGACAAAATAGTCCTCGAAGAGGTTCTAGCTGGTTGACCATTAATGAGGTAGTCGGATAATCAAGGTGCAAGATTCCCACCTTGATGCCCGCGACAACCTTCCCATATGAGGGTTTTTGAACATCAGGAACACCTGACGATGCCTTAGATTCAACCGTGCAGGGATTTTTCGCCTCTGGTTTCGGTGAATCATCATTTGAGCGCAAACGTTTGCTAACCTGCTTATGGGGGGTTTGTTCCCCCACCTGAGACAGAGTCTGCGTACGTCGCTCAAGAATTTGGTGCAAGGCGGTTTCATAAGGTACTCCGCTCTTGAGGAGACAACTCAAGTCGTTTCCTGCCTGCACCACTAAACCTTTTCCCAGGTTCAGTTTTTGAATCAGGGTTTGTAGAGTTGAGAAGCTCTCGCTCCTGATCTAAACTTACAGAGAGGTCAGCTGGAGTCGTAAGCTCGACATCCATCTCCTCTGTAGACTCAGCGTCAGAAAAAATTTTTAAATTTACTCTGTCCATAAAAGTCCCACGAGTAGCTAGGGAAAGAAGGTCAATCACGGCAGAGCCCTGCATTACCGTGACAAGGCGATGCTACGACGAGAGGGCGCCCGGTATCTCGAAGGTTCCGTTAGAGACAGCTGATAGGCTCAGTGTCATTCATCCTCTCGGCACGGATACACACACCTTAGGATTAAGCCATCGTTGGCTTAATGTCGAATGTTGGCGCAAAAACGGAAAGAATTGCCTATATATTGGGATGCCATTCAGTTAGGAAATAACAGAACCACACGTGATTCTGTCATTCCCGCATCCAGCGGGGCTACGTGGAAGCAGGCATCCGATGGCCGAAAACAGCATGCCCAGTGGTTCAGGCAATGAAAGATGAACAAGAGCTAGAGGTTCATTTTGCAAAGAAGAAATGAGAACATTAAATTTATCAATGTTAGTTAATGAACTATTATTGTGAATAAGGGAATCGTAGGTGTCTATGAAAGTTTGCCAACTCTTTGGTTCTCCACTGAACTTGTGCAATTTAATTTTGGGTAATTTGACATTTTTACTAATGACAGGAGAAACATTTGGCGAATTACTCAATGTAGAAAAAAGCTGCGTATAGATTGTTTGGATTTTATAAACTTCGTCCATAAACAAACTGTGAATATCATGTTGGGAGGCAAGATCATCACTGTCTGTCGAGGCTAATAATGCAGTTAAATTACTGTGAATTTCCTGAAAAGGAAATTCACAGTAATTTCGTATCGTATCGTATCACATCGTATCAATGTATTTATATCCACACTGAAAATTCACGTGAACGGACTCATGATCAATTGCGTTAATAGCGACCGTTTTCAAACTTTTTAATTTACTAATTTCGACTTGCCTTAGGGCAATATATTGTTTCATTTTCTTTGCATCTGCCATATTAGATCAACAAAGACCGAGAAAATAACAAATTCACAATGTTAAACAATTTTAATTTATTTAATCATATAAAAAAATATGAGAGTTATTACTCAATAGAGATGGTATATAATGAGTATGAGAAAAGTGTATTTATTTTCAAAGAGAATAATTCAAACTTATATGAGAGGTAAATAATATAAACACAATATTATTTTAATATGTGCGAGTAAGAGATTATATCATAAAACGAGAGAGTATATACTATATTATTTATGATAATATTCTATGAGTATCTATTGAATCATCCACCAGCGGGAATCGAGAATCAAAGCGACTTTTTGCCTGAACAAAACATTCACCGGTAAAAAACCAAACGTAAATGAAATATTGCCAGAAACTGAGTTGAGCGTTCGTACCTAAAGAGAAATACGAATTTAAATCGAGAGAAGTACGAATTTTTTACTTATGACTTGAAAAAAAACAATAACAATGCTATTACTACAAATATAAATCCCGGTTCGATTGGACCAAAAAATAGGTGGTGTTTTTAGCAGACTGTATATAATAAGAATACTGAGACTTTATATATTAGAAATAATATCACTGTATTGTACTTTCATGACATACCTTGGTGAGTTCAGCTATATAGATGCGCCGGCAGATTTTTAGACACTGGTCAGAGAGGCGGTAAGTCCCTCGTTTCGTGGTACCACACACGCACGCCCGATACTCGAAGGTACTCGTGTCAATATAAATACATACAGTGTGATACAAAATAAATGAGTTCAAGTGAGAATGGAACAAAGGTTGACTCGAAGAAAACACAAGCGACAAAAAAAGTTGTATTTTTAGTTCAATCAAAAAAATAAAAAACTTGTTGGACCACTGGACCTAATAATTCCACTCTAGGTCTAGGTCGGGCCAAATGAGCGCCTTATTACTTCAAATAGCTGTAGCAAATTTCATCGAAATCGGTTTAAGGATATTCATGATATTTAATAAATACTGTTTTTTTCAACATCCTGTATCTCAGAAACGAAGCAACTCCGGACATATGTTCATAGAAACTTTTTATTACCTGACCTAACGAATCAGCTACTGAAGTTTCATGCCGTAGTTAGGGAACACCCTGTATATCGATGTCATATTGGTCAAGCCAATCCTAAAAAATCATATACAAAATATGAATAGGTACAAATCAGAAAACTATGTAAGGAGAGTATCACACAGATCTCAAAAATTTTATTAATGTAACACGAATTGAAAAAACTAGTGAATAATCATTTTATTCAGATTGTTTATTCAAAATCTTAACATCAATATCGGAAATGTTTCATTAACTGTTAAATAAATTTTATTGGAGTAAGTAATAATTTCAAATAGTGAAAGAACTTGGCAACCCTGTTTCAATTTTTACTGAGATTATTTTCGAATGTTGGCGCAAAAACGGAAAGAATTGCCTAGTTCATTTGTATATCTATTTGTTATCTTTGTTATCTTGAGTTTTTTATATATTTATTCAAGTGAATGTGTACCGCCTTTTATTCAACATTTTGTTTACTTTGTAAAAATACATAAAATACCAGTGAATTTCAAAATATGCATGATTTCAAAGAAGTGAGTATCGTTTTCCATTGTGCATTAGATACATAAATGAAATATTTCAGAATAATTGTCGTTTATGTAGTATGGTATTCTGTTGTAAAAAATGTCGGAAAAAACATGAAAAAGTAAAACATGATATTGATCCCGAGTGTGATGTATGTGTATATGGAAAAGTTCGTTGGTCTACAGTATCGTCCGAATTAGTGGAACACGTCCTAAGAAAGCACTGGCCTCTGCATTGCCAAAATTGTAAAAAGTTATTCGCATCCTTGAACGACCTATCTCAACAAACTAAATGTACAGGTTACAGAGTGTCAATCAGATGTACAGACTACAAAACAGATTTACAGAAAAGTCTTTATACACCCAATCACATTTTTTCATCAATTGCTTCTGACTCGTCACCGCTTCTATCACAGAATATATATGACGGAGATCAACAATATCATTTGAAATATAACATTATTTCCAACTTGGCTACGAGCACGCCTATGCAGAGAGAGGATAAGAAATTGTTGGAAAAGATACAAGAAGTAATAATTACCCCAGAGTATTATTATTCAGAAAATAGCAAGAACGAAATTTTAAAGAACGGTTATTCAGGCTCAAATCAGGGAGGGTGTTTNATATCTAGGAAAATGAAAACTGGTGAGTTTCCGAAGTATTCTTAAATTCAAAACAACAAAAAGCTCTACCTAGGTATTTAATTTGATCCATAAATATTTGGATTCATTCAGTTCACAAACGATCGTATGTAGATTGGTTAATGCATCTTCGGAAGAAAGACGATTCAGTATCCAGTGGTTTTGGGTCTGTCAATTTTGAAAATTATCAGCTTCCAGTGGCGCCGATTTCAGTGAGCTATATCTATACCTAGACCTTCAAGGTACAAAACCCTGATCCATTCGCGTTCCAGAATTATCAAATCTCACTCATGGTAACCAAATTTTTGATATCATGTGGTGCGAGGGTTACGTTTCTTTTACAAAATTATGATTTTTTTTTTCAAAAAATTGTTTCATTATTTCTCAAAGTTTTCGCCTTCAGGAATGCTACAATTCGAAATAGTTTTTTCACCCTGGAGGCCTTGTCAGCTTCATAAGATGCTGAAAATCGCTGACCACTTTGAAGTAGAGAAACAAAATAAATCATTGGAAAATAAATTAGAATATGAGCAATGAGTCATCAACTCATTGTTTTTCTTCTTTAACTAACTAATTATTTGATGCTCTTTGTGGATTGGCGTTATCATGATGGATGTTTTTGGGAGAAAACTATTTGGCTTTCTACTTGTTGAAACAAAAAATGTGTTGAAGACAAGCTGAAGTGTTTTCAATTCGGAACATCGAGAAATACAACATTAGGTGAAGATAAGTTCCATGAAATTGGATAAGTTCCAGTGAAATTTATAAAAATATATTTTATGACAATATATTGCGTAGCGTTCTTATGACTGACATCTGATTCAATTCCNTATTAAATTAGACAATGGAAGTCCGGACTGATGAAATACGTCAGGAAACATTGTCAACCACCTTCAAACAACCTGTTTCTTTCGTGTGATTCTATGTTCATTTCAAAGTACTTGTTTCGAACAGGGTTTTTCCTCCTACTCATTTTTGGAAAGAGTTTATTTCGAATCCGATTTTTCCTTTCTTTTTTCGAAAGTTTCCCATTTTTTTGTAGTCATAACTAAACAAACTTGATTCTGAGGTCAAAAATAACTAGATTGGATATAACTAACCTCAATGCAAATGTGCGGACAAAAAGGTTACAGCCCTTGGAAAGTACAAAATGAAAATCAATTTTTTCCAATATTTCATGAACTGTTTGAAATTTTGTAATGAAAATCAATCCATGGCTTTTTTATCGTAGGAGCATCTTTTACATATAAAAACAGCCCATGAAAATTTCAGGGGGGTATTGAACTCCTAAAACCCCCCAAGCTTTTCTATGCATCACAATTGAATTAGTATTGTGACACCATTGATTCAATATATCATTTTTGAATTTATTTTTGTCAGTTGGCACTTTTTCTAAAAGCCAGTTTTCATCGAGATGCCGCCTCTTTTTCATTCTCATTCAAAAATTATTTAGTTGGATGAATAACAAACAGTTGCAGTTACATTATAATTACTCAGGAGATACCGCAAAATTAAAACAATCTTCCGAAAAAATCAACTCAATGTCGCACTTTTGTTTTGTGTTGTCCATAATAAATAGTTACTTTCCTATTTCAAAATAAAATTGATATTTGTGAGCATACTTTTATTTGACTGAGTTGTACTCACGGTTATTATTATTAGTTATTAGTCGAAGTAAACGATATTGTGCACATTTAAAGTTGGCGGCACTCTCAAAGGTCAAAAAAAACAATTCTCACTGAAAAAGACAAAAAATTCGATGACAACATTGTAAATATTCCTTCAATCAAGGTGGTAAATGCAACTACTGAGGAAGAAGATACTGCTGAAAACGACAGAGAAAAAAAAGAAAACAGCAATATTCAGAATCAAAGTGATGAAGAAAACACCAAATGGATAAGTGCAATGAACATATCAACTTTTAATATTGATGAAGATGGCAGTTCACATCAAAATCCAAACCCCAGTCCATTTTTGACACCTGTAGTACCAAATCACATGATTAAACAAGTGAATATCGTTACACCCACACCTATAATGAAGAAAGAAATGAGCAATAAATTTCAAGGACCAGTACAAATATCTTCAACTCCAAACAGTTCCATTATACCAATAAAATCGGCTCCAAAACACAGAGATATTTTCAGATGTGATGAATCTTTACCGTCTTCTTCAAGTTTGAATATTGACTTCATAAGAACCCGAGATGAACGTCAAAACGATTTCGAATATAACGGATCCAACAAACTCTCTCTTGCTGAGAATGACAAAGACAATGTGATCGAATTATCCAATCGCAATTGTGACGTTTTGGTGAATACCACAATTTGGGCATCACTTAGCAATATTGTCAAGAATGTAACTGATGTAATTTCGAAAGTTGGTGTAATTACTCACATTCCTGGGAAATCTTTAAAGAGACAATCATCTGATTATGATTTTGATGACAGACCAAATATTAAGCGATATAAACTAACAGACATAAAGTGCCGTCGAACAATTCGGGAACTACCTCCAACAGAAAGATTTTTTCATCCACGAACATTTCAAGAATCGAACGAAATTCATATAAATTTAGTCGAAGAATCGAAAAGAACTACTGGAAAAACGTTTGCCGATAAAGCAACCCAAACAGACGAAAATTAATATATATATTTTACAAAATGACCAAATTCTTCAATAGGAAACAACAAACTTTGATCAAATATTATGTACACGTCGACTACATGTCCTTTAAATTTATATGTCTAGTAATTATTCAATATTTTTTTTATTGTAAATATTATGAAATGAATCTTTTTTCTGAAACAAACACGACTAAATGATACATGTTTTACCATATTCATTATAAACTGATATTATTCATCTAGATGAGCGTTTCACATACCAAGTTGACGTCTTCAGGAGAGTAAATTACCTTTTTAATAGATCTCCTGAAGATGCCTAAGTGAAACTGTTTCAACCGTACCCAGTCTACCCTACTTCAGGAAAAAGGTTCATTCTGGAAAGTAAACCACCCCTTCGCGAAAGTAGTTTCTTTCTAAAAATTTTCGATGTATTTTACCAATCAATATAATTTATTCAAACCTTATATTCTTATCATAACATACTATGATTCACCACTGAGAAAAATTGAATCAATGCCTTGCTGAGTATGGTTTATACCTGTAATTTTTCATACTATTTTGATATTCATTGTTGATATATGGATGTTTGTATGGACTGGAAAAACGAATCACCCGGTATGAAATAGTATTTTTACCGTCAACTTCACTAAATCACCATAATCGTTTAATTAATAAATTGAAAACGACATTCAAATAAACTCTAAAATGGGGAACTTCATTCCTTCTCTTCACTGAGGATCTCCTAGTAGCTATTTCTGGAAATCTTAATAGATAATTTGCCATGAAGTTGCTTTTTTGCTTAGATTCACTTCTACTTTTAATTTTCTATCAAAACATTTGTGTTCATTTTCAGCATCTGAAAATATCAATGAGGATTCCTCTGCCAGTACTACGAGCAATTCAGGTAAGTCGAATCATTTTCCGGTTATCAATCACCTGGAACCCAATTCTAAAATACTTCGTCAGGGTAAAGATTCAGAAAGATTGCAATATTAGTTGTATCATTTTCAAAGTCGAATGGGGAGAAATGTGGTTCAGTTTTTTGTTTTAATGAAAAAAATTTTGCATGTAGTGTTCTACAAAGTTCATTCTTGAGCCCACTGTTATTCTAATCATATATCAATGAGTAACCCTATATCAACATCCGAGGCAACTTTATATCCTAATGACACCTCCATTTTATGGTATGCATCAAATAATTGTGAGCTATATGAAGGTATAGAAAGGAAATTGGAAGACTGATTTGACTAAGTCCTCAACTGATGTTCAACCAAAGTTTCGGATGTTACGCAATACGTGAATTATTAACAACGGAGTTGAAAGACTTGCTGTTTGTGAAACCTCATGGTTACTTACGAGAGTACTAGGATGGTACCGGGAAGAACTGTTTTTCAGGTCTGCAGGTCAGCAAAGTGTTCTCAGTAAGGAAGGCTGCAATCTCTACCAAATTAACCATTTCCAACAGAAAAATTTCTACTCCCACCTTCCGTGTCTAAAAAAATTGTAATTTCTTACAAAATTGAAAATAAATCTTGCAGGTCGGGTCTCTCAGGCATGAATATCGAGCAGAATAATCTATTCTTACAAAAAAATTCCAACCCCCAGCCTCAAGTATAAAAAAAAAATCATATTTTGCGTAAAATTGATAATAAACCTTACCGGTCGACGGAAATTCTTGCAGGTTAGGCTTCCCACATTAGAATTTCGACCGGAATAATGATTCTTACTGGTTGGTCCTCCCAGATGAGAATGTTGACCAAATTATTCATTTCCGACAGAAAAATGTCCAATCTCCACCCTTCGTGTGTGAAAAAGTTAGACATATCTCACAAAATTGAAAAGAAAATTTGCAGGCTGTCTGAAGTTCTTGCGGGTTGTACTCACCAGATAAGAATTTCGACTAGATCAATCATTTTCTATAAAGAAAATTGTAACCCATATCATTCATGTAAAGAAAAATTTCATATTTCTCACAAACTTGAAAATCAGTCTTGCATGTTGATACAAATGCTTACAAGTCAGGCTTCTTAGATAAGAATCTCGTTCAGATTAATCATTTCCGCCAAAAAAATTCCAACCCCTTCCCTTCGGTTGTGAAAGAAATTAATATTTTTCAGCAAATTGAAAATGAACGTTGCCAGTAGGCCCCACCAGAATAATTAGGGTTGGAAATTTGTTTGTCGAAAATCATTATTCTGGTCGAGATTTTTATCTGGAAAACCCGACCTGTAAGAATTTTGGCCAACCTGCAAGATTTATGTTCTATTTTGTGAGAAATGTGAAATTGTTTTAAATACAAAGTGTGGGGAATAGAAATTTTCCTGTCAGAAATGAACAATCTGGTCGGGATTAATTTCTGGAAGACTCAACCTGCAAAAATTCCTGTCGTTCTTAGTTTACCTTTAATTTTGTAAGAAATTTGATGTTTTTCTATATACGGAAGTTGGGGTTTGGATATTTTTTTGCCGCAAATGATTCATCCGGTCGAGATTTCTATCTGAAAAACCCAAATTTCAAGAATGTCTGCCGACCTGCAAGTTTCATTTTCAATTTTGTGAGAAGTCTTAAATTTTTCTATACACGGAGGGCGGAGGCAAAACAGAGGGCGGTTTATGGTTCCAGTTGAGAAACTTAGAATTTCTAGGATACACCCAACATTACCATGTAGGCAGCTACCGCTACCTGCTTGACTTTCGGGTCCAGGTTTTTCATATTCTGTATCCGGATATTTATATCCTAGATCCGGATCCTAGAAATTCCAGGTCTCCCAAATGGAACCACAAATGCGCAGTGTGCTACTGTTGGTGACTTCATTCGTTTGTGCTGTTTTATGTTTTTGGCAGCCAAGTGTTGCCCATATTTACACCGCGCTGATGAGGCTAATAGCTGGAAAGACGTGTCCGCGGTTTGCCCCCCCTTTTCTAGAGTGATGTACCGTGAAGTCTCCTTTTTTATTTGGATCATACCCACTCGATGATATAATCTCGTCGGCGGTTGATGTCGAAGCTTGGCTTTGCAACAGACTGCCTTCATTTTTGAAATTCGTGGATTAAATGTTCTGTCGATCCCATTGATAACGTTTTTGTGAGGGTATATGTCATGGCCCTTACTTACTCAGGATTGCCCTTCAAGGACAGTGGAGTAAAACAATATATTTGTGATTCAGTTTAGCACCACTGATGATACCTATGGTGAATCGAAACAGCGCTGTCTGGTGTTGAATCATAAATGCGTTGTTTGGGCTCTGGTTTTCAGTTATATTGTAATATCTATGAATTTACTCGGGGAACAAAATCTTGAAGTATGACCCAATAAGGGCAGATAGGTTTCTTCAATTACTAGGATACTAACTTCCTTTACTATTGGAGGATGTTCCCCTGACTAAACGACGAATAGCGAATGTGCTGTCCGTTACAAGATATTCGAGATCCTTTTAGATGAAACTTATCCAAATCACTGGATTGAATGACAAGGACATGTACCTGCGCGTCCACCCGACTAACGCCCCTTGACTATTTCTTATGAGGAACAATGAAACAGCGAGTTTATAGATCCGTTTTCAATAGTGAGATTCATGTAAATTTAATAAAATATTTTTGTAAAGAATAAGTCTTATTCATTTTTGTATGAATAATCGAGTATTCGATGAATATTCGAGTACAGGCGTGTTTTTGGTAGCTCCACATGATTTTTTCCTAGAATCACAGAAAACTGAAGGCTCGTTTACAATTCATAATATCAGTGCTAAGTGACAAAAAAAAGAAGTAAAAACGCAAAGTTAGCAAATAGTGCCAAAAACAACAAAAATTTGTACAGAATGCTTGCCTATTACGAAGGTAGTCTGAAAAGTTTCCGACCTAACAAAGATACAGGACATGTTTTACAGATTTTTTTTTTATTTTTCAACATGGTCTCCTTTTAACTCTACGCACTTCTCCCGGCGATGCTCCCATCTCTGTAACCCGTTCAAATAGTACTCGGCGTTTTTCTCTGCGAAATAATTGTTCACGAAGGTGATTGCCTCTTCATTTGATCTATTCTCTGAGCGCAATTTTCAGATGAGGGAACAAGGAGTGATCAAGCACTTCAAACCGTAATTCGTGGAGTTTTGCCATGGCAACCGCTGAGGTGTGAGACGGATGCGGTGTCTTGGTGAAACAGGATTTTCTTTTTTCGCAAATGTAGCCGTTTTTCCGCAAGTTCTGCCTACAGATTGTCAAGTAATGATGCATATTATGCTCCTGTTATTGTTTTTCTTTTTTAAAGATAATCAATTAAAATAACTCCATAACAATCCCAAAAAATAGTTGTTATCCCTTTTCCAGCCGAAAAAACAGTTTTTGCTTTTTTTGGGGCCGGTTTTCCCTTTGCACTCCATCCACTATTTGGACTGTATTTTTTTCCGGGCGTATAATGGTATATCCAAGTTCAATCTACAGTAATTCGCTGCCAAAACTGCCATTAATTGCCATAGTTTCCCAATCTCTTAGGCATACGTTAAAATTCAGCTGCCCAAAGTTTTACTGTGGTAGATGGTGCAGAGTCCCCATACACGGAATCTAACTCATCTTCGATTTGATTAGGCGTATTGCCTTTCAAAAACAAATATTTATTGACAGCTCGATACTCGATTTTTGCCATTGTCATAAAAACACTCACATCAACTCACTCAAACAACTGTAACATAACAGTTGCGCTTCCAAAATGGCTGAAACTTTGGTGAGTAGCTGTAAAAAATGAACAACAAATTTTACTAACTTTTATTTACGAGTGCTGCTATCTTCATGTTGAGGTCGGAAACTTTTCATACAACCCTCGTATATCCAAACTTACACCTGATCTTCAATATTCAGGTTTTTGCTGTGGTTTTTATCACTCAAATTCCAAGTACCTGGCATGAAATGGATGTGTACAGGGTGTAGAGATTCCCCAGTTGTTGAATATTTACAATTCGGAAGTAATGGATATCAGTCAATATCAAATCTTTCGTCGAGATCGAGACTCTACTTGCTTAAATAAGTCTAATGGTGGATGCGTCTTTATTGGTGTATGACATGATCTGAATGTTTCTCCCATTCCAGAATTCCAAAGTAATGCTGAAGATATCTGGGTTGTGATAAAATTTGACAATGGAAAGAAAGTGTTCTTGTGTTTTTGTCTGCCCGGTAACAAATATGCAATGGCAAGTTTTTCTTCAAAACTGAATTGTATCAGTTTACAAATAGATGATGAGATCAAGTACGTTATTTGTTGAGATTTCAATTGTCCTCATATGCAATCGGTGAAAAACTCTTTTTTTAACCAACTCATTAACACAATGAAAAAGTGCAACTCATCGACACTTTCCACTTTTGTAGACTCGTGCAGTTCAACGGTATAACGAAGTGATCAATGGGCTATTGATCTTGTATTATGTAAGACTCTTTATAACGGACAATATTTCTATCGAAATGGACGATATACATCATCCTACTAAATCTGTCACTTGTAGAATTCGAGATTTATGTACACTGCATGACTCAAATTGCTTTTATTTCGATTTTCACAAAACAAATTACGGAGACATCAACAGGTATTTTGTTTCTTTCCCCTGGAGAGAACTACTATATTTTGGAATGTTTCAGGCATTGCATATTTTTAGCTTATACAGATGATTTCAAAATCTCAACGTTTGTTGAAGGTGGTCGACAATTGTTCATGGTGTATTTCATCAGTTCGGACTTCCATTGTCTAATATTGTCATAAAATCACAGGGATTTGAATAGATTTGAGACGTATTGCAGAAACAAAAATTTTTTTGTGAATCATCAAAAATGTCACTGTACCTATAACGTTTACAAGTGATGTTCACATTAATAATGTTGCTCAAAAATCACTTTGAATATTGGTATTCACAATAAGAAAAACTAAATTCAAACTTGAAGCGATAATATTTCTTTACTATGCTTACGTTTTTACCATTTGAACTTCGCCACCTTTATATGCAACCCTCAATATTCATTTTATATTAATCGCCTCGAAAATGTCTTATACTGATAATTTTTTTGTAATTTACAGTGAATTCGAAATACTTTCCCTGACAAACCGAAGGGTCTTCAACGATGCACTGGACCTGCACAAACTCTTTAATGAAAAAATTGACTGCTCTGATATTTTGAACAGAAATAATTTTGGAGTATCTTCAGAACCATTATGAAAGATTTTTCCAATTATTG
>NW_019291442.1:44813-63933 GCF_000500325.1 Leptinotarsa decemlineata | reverse complement strand
CGCCTTGAGGCATGGAACATATGTACCAAATATGCCAAAGATGTCTACAAAATTATCTCAGTTATTATTAAAAAACTGATTATTTTTGAAAACTTTGCCACCCTGTATCTCAAAAGTTAAGGCGTTTAGGACATACGCCCATAGGACGTTTTTTCCTTAAAATGGGTCTAAGAATTACCTCCTTAATATTAGCATGTGTGTGTATGTGTGTGTATATGTCCAATAACTCACCACTATAATGAAAATGATATATTCAATACATCTTTTCATTTATTTAAAAAGTGTATTAAACGACTCTTACTGAACAACAGTTTAGAAAATCTGTGAATTTTTGGGCGTATTCCCTCCCTGTTATGGCACTATTGTAAATAAATAAATAACTCACGTAAATTAACCTAACTAATCGTCCGTAGGAGAACAATAAAACAGCTAATACCATTTGAAATAACAAATCAGGGTTATTATTTTACTACAAAAAAATACATAACACACTATTTTTCTTTACATATAACTAACATATATTAGTATAAATAACATATAAATAATTTTCAAATTATTGTTCAGGCTTCTTAGATAAGAATCTCGTTCAGATTAATCATTTCCGCCAAAAAAATTCCAACCCCTTCCCTTCGGTTGTGAAAGAAATTAATATTTTTCAGCAAATTGAAAATGAACGTTGCCAGTAGGCCCCACCAGAATAATTAGGGTTGGAAATTTGTTTGTCGAAAATCATTATTCTGGTCGAGATTTTTATCTGGAAAACCCGACCTATTCAACATNATCTTGAAGTTGATTTTAATGATGATCCTGTGGTCATTAAAGCTGCATACAGGTCTCCCTCAACTTGTATTGGAGCTTTCACTCAAAATTTACCGTGAAAGTCAAGCGAAGAATAATTTAAAAAAATCTTTTTGGATATCAACATCAATGTACATGAAGAATATGAATACTTATCTGCCATGAATTCAGCAACACGATGAAACAAATTAGATATGGAATTGTTTTCTGGGAACTATGCTTTAGAGATTTCGAATGATTTTTGTACTTCAAAGAGTTGTCAGGTACATGTGCAAAGCAGTTACCGGGAATAGATATGTGCAAGCCACTCTTTGAAGGAAGTAACTGTCTCATTTATTATGCAAACTATCTGCTCAATAAACGTAATTCATTTTGCGTGACCCCCATTTCCTGATATATTATCTCTCAAAAGCAATATTGACCTGCCTATTTATCCTTGGTTTTTGAGAGAATTAAATATTTTTGAGTATTTACATTTGTTCGATTCATGCTCATTAATGTTCTCTGCATTTCATATCTTCATTTTCATTTGTATCGTAATTATTATTACCAAATGACGGATTGACTAATAATGCTTGTAAGACTTTATCATCATATGTAATTATCTTCAGAAAATAAGTAAGTATATTTGATTAATTTATTCAAAATTTAAAAAAACCCTCTCAAAACAACTACTTCCATAGGTCGGTCGGTAGCCGGGCGGTTCGACGTGGGGGCTTTGTTCACTCAGTCAATCGGCCGATGGTTCAAGTCGCAGGCTGAATGCTCGATTTTTACTTGCTATCGTCCAACCCGTGTTAGGAATCACACGTTTAAAGGTAAGACCTCGTTAGTTCTTAGCTCACACAACTTTCGAATTCTGAGGGTTGTCGTTCGTAGGGGTGCGATAGCTGGTTAACGGAAAAACATATTTTTAACATATCTTTTTTAAACATATGAATATTGAATTACACAAAAAGAAAAATTACTTTCGGAACAACTACTTTCATGTGAACATTTAATTATGCGAAAATCACTTTTTCCCATTCAGTGTATACTCCAAACATTCGTTATGGAACTGTCTCAGATATCATTTATAGAAATAATACACAATATAATACGTGAAAGAGTTACGATATAGAATTCCACTTACAAGGCGGACTCAATACTTCGAAGTTTCAAAATGAGACATTTGTCTTATTATCTCGAATTCTCAGCAACGACAGAGACTCCTTGCTAAACTGCCTCATCAGCACCAATCTGTATAACTTTACGAGAAGGAGCACTCAATTCATTCATAACATTATGACTCGTATGACACGGACGAGTTAAATGTACTCACGTCACGATGAACGAATATAATGACATAGTACTCGTATTTAATTTAATTCCAGCCATAGGACTTTTGTTTGAATTGAAAGGAGTATATTTTTGGGAGAGATCCGTTTTTGGGAAAGAAAGGTTCTGGCTTTCTACTTCTCCATCTTTATACAGAAAAGAGGAAAACTTCGGAAGGAAGAAAGCAATTAATTTCAAAATAAACTCTTCACAAAGTTGTGAAGATCATTCATGGAAGTTGCTTTCAGTACCATAACGAATGTTTGGAGTACAAAATGAAAGGGATAAGTGATATTTGTATAATTCAATGTTCACATGAAAGTAGTTGTTTCAAAAGTTTTTTTTTCCTTTATTAATTCAATGTTCCTTCGAAAGTTTTCCCTTTTTTTGCATAAAGGTGATGAAGTAGAAAGCCAAAACCTTTCCCAAAAACTGATCCCACCTGACAATATGTCCCATTCAATTTAAACAAGATTCCTCTGGAAAGGATTGAATTAAACAACTGTATAAATGTCATTATGATCTATTATCGTAACATAAGTTGATTTAAATCATCAGTGACATAAAGTCATAGTGTTATGGATGAATTGAGTGATTCATCTTGTAATATTATCCAGATTGGTGATAATGAGGCAGTTTAGCAACGAGTCTCAGTCATTGCTGAGACTTCAAGATATAACTTCGTCCTCGCAGTAAACGCACATACCACTGATAATATACTTCTGCAGTAGCAGAAAGAACGTTTGGTACTATAAGTTCCATTCGACCGCAGCCTACCAGCCCGGATTGTTTTCTCTAATCGTAACCCTGGCCGTGAAAGCCTATTTTCTTATTACTTAAAACGACTTTAAGGTTTTGAAATCCACCAAAACATATCATTGACGATTCTATAGAAATTGGGAGCTAACACGTTTAGCCTCTCTGATAAAAAGAACAGCGACAATTCCAAAATTAACAAAGCCATTTTAAGCTGAGGGGATTTCAAGAGCCATGATTTTTTAGTACCTTGGCAATTCTACTATGAAATTTTTCTGTCTGTATCATTTTTGACTCGATTCACATTAATAATTCCTCAGCCTCATTATAATTTGTATGGAAAATTAATGAAGAAAATTTCAAACTTACCAATAAACATCTCTTAAGTCAAATAAATTGAGTAATTTTGAGAATTTGGTAGCTCGACGTGACTCGATAATATTGTTTTATAGATTTGAGTATTGGAAATGAGATTTTTTTATCAGAGTCAAACCACGCCAAAAGTTAAACTACTACATATATATGAATGGAGTATGTTTATATAAACTCCCATATTCAAATTATACACATTTCAAAATGAAGTTACTAATGACCTCCAGCAAATTCCACCATTCAAACAAAGCAAATTAATTGTAGTATAGAGTTGTCGATAACTATATGAAATATGACCACACCGATTGAGACTTCGTTTCTACATCATATCCCTATCTTTTGCTTATAAGTCACGGTGTTTAAACGGTGGGGTCCACATTTTTTGCAGAAATTGTATTTTATTACTGAGAATAGATCAGTTAGATTTCAAATCTCAAATATGACACTTCTTTTGAATAACAAAAAAACATTTTTTTTACTTGAATTTAAAAACACAAAATGTGATTGGTTTTCACCAAATGAAATATCATTTTTAAATTTTGAAGAACATCGTACATAGAGTGGTTCATGATCCTCAACAAGTAAAACTTCAACTAGCAGTCCTATATTTTATTCTGCAACAATTATTCCCCATTACAGGTTTCTTTTTGAAAAAAATAAAAGTTGTTTCCTACATACACCATTATTTAAGCTGACCCCACTATTACTAATTCGGAAATGGCTTAAAAAATTGGTTGAATTAGATAAAAGTTATCTTTTTGGAGGGAAAATGAATTTTTTTTCAGATAGCCACTATCAAGTGCATTTTTGAGATATTCTGAAAAAACTAAAACTGCTGTATTTCATTGTTGGCGCTACTGCCTTCATTCCAAATAATATGAAATAAGGCAGACGAACTTTATGTATTGTTTGATGTTTGTTAATAGTTTTGATGCTACATTTAGTTCATTGGAAACGTTCAACTTTTTTTAATAGTGACATCAATTTTAGTAACCATCTAGCCACAAAAAATTTAGACATACACACCATATGTAATTCTCGTCGTTTCTGTTCGGAGAAACATCATCAGAGATATCTCCAAAGAGTATAATTCGAAGACGTACATTACCTCCAAATATATCTTGAAACTTTGCAAGCAGATGTCAAAGTCCAAGCATTTATTTGCCAAAAAAGTAACTTTTATGGAGCATGAGTGTTTATTTCAGCTGTTCATCAACAAATTAAAATGGCTGGAAAAAGTTTCAGTGACAAGTCATAATTTCCTTTTGTTTATTAGTATGTAATATGTTTTTCATACGGATTTTTTCAATACAATATTTGGATTCTTCTTGAATGAAATTTTCAGTGACCTAATTTTAAGGTTTTTTTAGAATACAACTGACAAAGTGCATGGACATTCTCGCATCTAACTGCAAATTTTCATTGTCGTTTATGTATTTCTTCTAGTTCTACATACAAAAAATATTGGACTCTACTTTTTGTGAGATATCTCAGATGAAAAAAAGTTCAATGAACAAAACATCACACTGAAAAAATGTATAGGAAAGGATCCATATAGGATCATAACTTCCACTGCCTTATTTTCATATTATTTGGAATGGAGGCGATAGCGTCAATAAACAAAATACGACAATTTTAATCATTTGCGTGTAACTAAAAACAGCCATTAATACTTGCGATTTGAAAAATGATTTTAAATCTTTCCTCCAAAAAGGCAATTTTTTTCTAATTTCGTCGTGTAATAAAGACCAAAAAAAAATGCTCCCGATTCGACTATCAATCAAGTTCTATTGAGATCAATAAAATATTTATCTCTCAAACCAAAGGAGATTTGGCTTCTCAAAATAAAAATTCAAATAAGAATATCTCCATGAAAATGTAATAATTAAAAATGGTTTCCCATGTCCAAAGTGTTTTGCAGGATATATCAATAACAATTTAATGAGTGGAGAGAAAACTGATTTGGTTCAATAAGAGAAATCATACAAAATATTTATCAAGTTTCAATTTCATCATCAGAAGTCTTCCGGTGCTTGTAGTGAGAGGTGAATTTTCTTCAGAGAACAAGAAGGAACTTGTTTTTACTGACAGAAACCACCACTCAAAAGTTATAAAAATACAGTTCATATCTTTAAAATATTTTTCAGAGTGGTTGGGCTTAATTTGATAAAATGACACTTTAATTTCCAAATTTGTGAAAAATCTTTTGAATCTTGTTATTTTCAGGAGGATTACTAACATATTATTCATGTGATAACATATGTTTTAAAATATACTCCCTGCTGGTGTATTTTATTTGAACATATCAATTCCATTGTTTTTGATTTCAAAGTATCACAGTCACATTCGGCGACCTAAAAATTCCTGAGTGATGAGTTTCGTGACATTTTGATTCATGGTCAAATCATAGTCTTTTCTGTTTTTCGCCACATAAAACAAAAATAATTTGTAAATATATGTCTTATGATGTGTATGCGAAATCGAGAATAAGTAAACAAAAGGATCAATTAATTTTAAACTCTCTCGTATGTTGAATATTTTGAAGATTTTAGAACTATCACTACAATCAGTATTAGAATTATATATTATTTACCGTTTTTCAGGTTTTAATTACGAATTCGATAAGACATTCAGACTGATAGAAAACCAGTCTACTTCAATATACTATTTATACTATATAATATATTGTCAACAAAAAACTTCAACTGCAATTAGAGAAAAGATGTTGAAAATTTCAACAAGAAATTTCATAAGCTGGGAAATAAAGTCTTTTTGCAATATCTTTACTATTTTCAATTGACAATAACATTTGAAAATATTAATAAGCAACCATCCCACTTCAAGAACTCGATTAATTTTTCATTAGGGGGCATACATTGATTCATGTAACGAGTATCATAAAAATAAATATGAATTAAAAGCTAACCAAGTCAAATCGCTTCACTCATTAAAAATGTGAATAAAAAATCAGAATATTTTAGTATATCAAAGTACACATTGCATTTTTCTTACCAGTCAAAATATATACAAATAACAGCATTACAGTAACATCTAAGAACAATACACTCACAGGTACATCGATACAGAATACAGAATCAGTTACACTCAATGCTCTCTCACCAATCATCATCCAATAAATAATAATAAAAACTATAAACGGTCTTTTCACAGAAAATCACAGTTGTACGTTAGTACCAATAATAAACCCTAATCAGAAATTTCTACAAATTGTTCAGAAAAATTGTAAGAATATTTAATTTGGGGTTAACAGTATTCATTAAAACCATTTTAGACATTTGCTTACGTATCTAGGAAATATAGGGTGGCGCCTTCATAAAATTTGTTCAAGAATATTTGAACAAACCCCTGGGTACAGAAACACGATTTCAAACACAATTACTCAAGCTTTTTTTTTCACAATTAGAATCATTGAAATGTACAAAGGTTTTGATTTACAAAGTGTACTCTCTCAAGTATACTCAGAAATTGTTCTTGTATGATATCAAATGGTAACATGACTGAAAACACATTCACAGTTACATTCATAATAACTTTACAGCAGAAATGTCTGCTATTGTAGATACTCCAAAGTTGAAAGAATTTGGCACTCTTCTAAAGGAAAAAATATTCACTCTCTATAATTTATACTCACTGCGATTTTCTCAATGTTTTCTTATAATCCCTACAATTATGAAAAATGAGTAGATCAATCATATAAGACAGGATTAATGTTAAAAACAATGCATATTTCTAAATCAATAATCGTAACTAAGAAAAAAAGAAAAACGGAAGAAAATGTATTCTTCACTAGATGTCTCCATTCTAAGAAAACAAATGAACCCAAGACTAGCAAAAGTGTGCTCAAATGAATATTCTGTAATACTGAAAATAGTCTGGTTAATCACTTCAACTAATTCAACTAGTAGATGTCTAAAATTATGATCAAAATAATATCCAAACAAATCTAAATCTTTCAGTTCACTTGAATCATGAACTGACTAGAAACTCAACAGAATAATAAACTTGAAATAGAACAAAACTTTTTCCCTGAAACTGAAAAAATCAACTTTCTAATCCTTCAGTTTCAATTAAGTTTTGAAACAAAGGTGGAAACAAATACTCAAAACATGAACTGACGAACCAACAGTTGTAAAGTAATTTCAAAATTATTATCTAAAATACACATTTCGTGAGTGACTAAAATCGTTCTCAGTGTAAAAGCCAAAGATGAACTGGAATGATCACACCTTGCTGGATGTGATCTGCAGCAGGTTCATGCCTCGTGAATAGTTTATAACTGCGGTGGCATTATTAAAGACGATGAGGCAACAAAGTCATCTGCTTCAAAGTTTGAATTTCCGGTTTTATACTAACGGCTGGGCATGTGCAGTGCAGTTATTCAGAATAAATAAATATCAATTCCCCTTTTCCTTCTATTTGAAAGTGTATCTCTGTTTCTGAATCTCTGTCGTCTCCCTGTATAGTTTAGGAGAGTAGTTCTGAGTTTTATCAAACACTTGGTTTTCAAATACGATAAGGTGAGTGCCTTCTCCGAATGAATGTTCTGCTACCAGTGATTTGTTGATGCAGTAGTGACAATTTTTCTTATGTTCAGAAATCTGCGTACTAACACTTTCTTAGGTCTTTAGTAACACTGTTTGTATATACGATCTCTTGTAGCTTGTGAATGAGATTATGTTGAAACCGTGACAAAATGTAAATAGTTGACTCTCTGAACCAAAGAGAAGTTGTCGTCTGCACTACACTGTATAATTTTCAGGAACGAAGCTATGTCCACCACCAATGGAATAAAGTTGGAGACTGGAACCCTAAATGATGTGTGTGTTGTAAAAAACATTTAGATCAGCATCTATTGCTTCATCTACACGAAAATGTTTAATGTAGTTATAGATGATAGGTCAGTCATAAAAATCTGCACACCACAGCCGATAAATCCAGAAAATTGGTTTGACACCGTCTGAAGCAACTCAATCTTCATCCACTTTCAAATAAACTTATATATTATTTAAAATTCCCCACAGATGTGAGTGAATTCAATAATTAACCATTACCCCAAACTAAATTTTCACAAATTTCCAATGGTACTATCATAAAAATATCTTTTAGGGATAGAACGCTTTATATACATTCAACATAAGCGGAATCAAAAGGTATCTTAAAACTAAAGAAACCTCGGCATTGGTGGGTTATAAGTTTGAGAGTCTGACCTCAAATGAGGGTAAGTTGAAGGCTGATATCGTCGATATGACAATGGGTGGTAAAGGGATCCAGACAATTGTTGAGTTCCACCAAGTGAATTATGAATACGTGTGTTACCATCTCCTAAATCCAGCTCCATTTCTTGTTCTTGAAGTTGGATCTGACCAATAGTAGCAGTGGCCATGGCTACATCGGGCATTATATCAGACAAATGACCATCACTACAAGAGCTACTTTCTGGTTCCGTAGAAAAACGGAAGTCACCTTCTGGTACAATGGCCGGTAATTCTGATCGTTGTGAGTATCCTTGTCTTGGAAAACTCATATTCTTACCATATGAGCTATGTTTATTGCCCACAACAGGTTTGTTAGGTGAAATTTGCAATGATTCATTATCACTTTGGTCGGGCAGGCAGTAGCAGTTTTCTAACATATCGGCCACAGGATCGGGCAGATTGAATTCTCGAACTACCCTCAATCTGATTTGGCGATTTATTTCATGCCTAGACGACAGAGGCATATTAAGGGCACGTTGGCAACTTGGTGACTGACGAAGCTTCTGCTCCCTTTTCAGCATGGCGTTCATCACAGCTGGATCTGGTACAGGCAGAGCTGACGCCAGAACATCGACGCCTGCGGGACCATGCGGCCTCGGCTTTTCTTCCACCATATAAAGAGTATCTGGAATGTCTTGCATGTAACGTGCTCGACGCAACCGCATCATTTCTACTTCCTGAACTAACTGATCCTCGACAAGAACTTTTACTTCGTCATAATATGGCATGAACAATCTGGGTTGTACGAATAAACCATTATTTTTTCCTCCTCGAATCCAAGCATTAACACGAAGATTTTCACGATCACCTCCGATCATGTGACTTGGTGGTGTACTTACCAATCCTCTACGTATAGCATGATTCAATATATCACTATTCGGTGGTAACACGTGGTCCATTCTGACTAGAGGTAATAAATCGGAAAGTATCTCTCTCAATTCAACATCACTCAGGTCTCTTTTTTTCACACCCTTTCTAGCGACTGAATGGGCAGTATGACTCACTATATTTGGTTCTGAAAAAATAAGGATTATATAAACTAAAATACATTTTTATACAGAAATTTTTCATTCATGGTTGGTACTTTATGAAACAACTGAAATGAATTCGACAGTGAATATTTTGATAAGTGAATTTTGAAACTCTGGCATGAAATGAATGACAAAGACTGTCTTAGCCATCTCCTGATGACTAACTTTGTTAGCGAAACTCACTTTGAGACACCAATTTCGTTCTGGTGAGGAAAAAGTGTTTTCAGTTGTGAATATCTCTCCATCGAGAATTCGAGTTAAAAATTAATAATATAAAAGTGGACATTTATGTGAGCTAAAACTCAAAAAAAGAACCGGTACCATCAAAGGTAGAGATTATTTGAGAGCACCCCACAACATTTCAGAACATCTTGGTATGATCAAGGTCATCCCCTTCAAATTATGATTTTACATGCAAGAGTCAACAATCAACATGATAAAATTTATTAGGAATATTTATAGACCCTCACTTGGATTGGAATGATCATATTTTATAATTGGTAAAAGAACTGTGCTGCCTGTTTTATAAATTCAAAACATTTATTCTCTGTTTAGACTTTAAACAAAAAAATGCTTTCGAAAGCCTAGTGGAAACAAATTTAAATTATGGAATAATAGGGTTAAAAGATGTAGGTACTCAACAAGTTACCCAAACATTGTTGTGTTCAACCAGTCTAGAGGTTGAAGTATTTACAATCGTCTCCCCGATACAGTGCATTTTTGAAGCGTTTATCCGCACCAATTATTGTTCATTTTGTATCAGTGGAAAGCTAAGATTGACTTTCTTTCTTTCTTTCAGTTGTGTTATCATTCAGTCAATCTAACGTACTATTTATTGTACAAAATGTCCTCAGTGGTATCATAAAAAGTGTGCTGAGCTTTCGACTGGAGATTTTGATGTATATTTTCAAGAGGCCAAGGATCCATTATGCATAAGTTTCTTGTGCCCCATATGCAGGCCTGTTTCTTCTTTGAAAACCTCCCTCAACTCATTTCTGTTTCCTTCGGAGATTTTTTTTAGGAACAAAACACAAGCAATACAGGAAAATCCTTAAGGCACTCTAAGAATGGTGCCTGTGTGGAAGTAGCGATTCACATTGGATTTGAATCGCTGGAGATTAAATCTCTTTGGAAAAACGTTCTCAGGGAGTTCATTCCACATAAACGCAGTTCTCCAAATAAAAGAGTTCTTGAACAGTGAACTTCGAGATGTTCTGAGTTGATGGGGTGATGAAAACCAAATTGAACTGATTGATGAGAAAATGGTTAACCTTATGAATTTGCAAAGTGCTGTTTAATATGATGCTCCCGTGGATAATTCCAAAAATAAACTTGACATGCTTACTAAAGAGCTTCTTTGTCTTAAAATGAATGGAGGTCCAGCTGCTAATTAGAAGGCTATTTTGGAGCAGCACATTTCAAGAGCTAACAAATTAATGGTTTTCAACGTTTCTTAATCTAATAGTTAAAACTCCTCAGAAAGAGTGTCTTTAAGGTTATCCATGTGGGTATGCCCAAAACAGGGTGGTCCAGCCCTAGATCAAAACCAATAAAAGTAGTTATGAACTCACAACTCTCTATACAGCAGGCTCTTTTCCACAAGCAGAAGGTATCAGACTCGAATTATATAATAGCTCCTGACAGAACGCCAAGACAATAACTAGAATATGCAGCAGTTAAAAACGAGCTCAAATCTGGGGATCAAAATGGAAAAAGAGAACTAACTATTAAATTTCAAAGCGGTATTCCTTCTGTAGTGAAAAAAAAACAGATAAGACTGATGCAGTGTCGATTTACTATCAGAATGTAGACGGTTTTCAAAGAGGGCTTCATGAATTTAGTCAGGCAGCTCTAATCTAGATGTAATTTTGTCAGTTGAGACTTGGCATATCTGACGCGGAAATTAATTTGTGTCAATATAATATATTCAGAATTGATCGTAACTATGCAGTGTGTGATATGAATAGAGTGGTGGTCATAACAGTAAAGAAAGGTTTTGAGGCAAAGCTAATTTCAACTGAATGTACGTTGATCACTGCTCATCATATTCTGATAGTATTTACTTGTTCGGTGACAACAATCTTCCGTCAGTAATGTGCAAAACCAACTTCAATGACAATGGTCTTCTGTCATACTTTCCTGAAGGTTACTCTGCAGAAGTTATTGATACATATTTGTCTCATCTAAACTTTAAACGAGCCTATTTGGTACCCAATGAACATGTTAGATTTTTAGATTTGGTTTTCACGGATAATGTTGACTCTGAATATCTATGAAAGTTTTGATTTACTGCTTGACAATAATTTTTCATCAAGGTACAATATGTGATTGACCAGTAGATAGTCTTGATAAACCTTTACGTGAATATTAATGGAGTTTTATCCCAACACCAAATCGTCATTTTAACACCTCGACACGTTTTTCGATCACCAAAACAAGTGCCGAGGTGTTAAAAATAACGATTTGGTTTTGGGATAAAACTCGAGTAATATTCATTACTACAGCAAAGGTTCCAAACAGTACATCACAAAAGCTTTACGTTACGAAGAATATACACTGTGTCCGTGAAGTATGGAACAAATTCATTTTTAGCTAAACAGGTCATTTTAAGAAATAATCCTGAAACACGTCGATTTTTGATGTTAATTTACCGTATTTTAAAATAATAATCTAATATACAGGGTGAATTNAGTGATGGTTTTCGAGACATGTAATACCACTTAATCATATATATTTTAACTTGTTTTATATTTCTATTTCATAGTTAGTTTGTTTTATTTGCACAAATGTATGTATATCTATAGTAATTGTCCATTTAACCATTCAAGTTATCTGAATATTTTATATTTTGTATTTATAGATAAGCAATATCTGTTATGACCGCAATTGATATTTTTCATAAGATAATTAACAATGCCATCAATCTTTTCGTTCCTCTAAGAAAGCGGAAATTTTCAAATTATCCACCATGGTTTTCTAATGACCTGAAAAAATCAGTTTTTGAAATAAAAAAATTATCTTGCAAGTGAAAATTATGCTATACTTCATCATAGAGAAAGTTTGTAGCATTGATGTGTTTCTTTCCTTTTACTATGCTTGTAACCACAGTATTTATTCTGGGGTTATCATTTTCTTGTGAGGAAATTAGATAAATTGTTGAGTATTAAAGTATGCCAGAAGAGGATTTTGAGCAACATGTTGAATTCACCATATTGGTGACTTGAATTTGGAATTTCCAAAAAACGAGTTTCGAAAATTCCAAACTATAAGGACACGGACAAAAAATGTTGCTTGAACTAGTATATCAATAGACAGGAGGCATGTTGCCTATAGCTAAAGAGTTAAATGACCTTCTCGACCTGTGTAATAGTAGGATAACACCCACGCAGTACCATCAATTTTACAGTTCATCAAAAGCTTGTGAACTACCACAGAGCAGGAGAATTAAACATCATTCTGAATAATGGAATATTTTTCTATCCCTCTATATCTATCCTGAGTCCTAAACGCATGTACATTAAAATATTCAATTTTTAGGAACACAAAAACACACGTCCTTACACGTGTCCAATTGTTTTGTGATCCGAATGATTTTTCTTATACATGTGATTCATTTTATATATAAAAGTCTCGGATGTTCTTATGATTGTTATAATGGTTATTTTAATCTATTTTATTTATACCACATATGATTAATTTTATATCTACTTACACGTCTACAAAGTTTTTGAATGTTCTGTATATATTTATTTCACCCTTTTGTTAACCTTATACTCATTATTAATTTTAGTATCTGAAGTTATAAAAATTTATTTACACCACGCACAAGCAACACCTGTTGCTTCTGTGGGTTTCCCAATGTTTATTTGCAAAATGTATAGCCTTATTATGGTTGCTGTTTTTCTTTGTGTAAATAAACGATGATGATGATGATTTCAGTTAATTTAATCAATTATTTCTTGAATTCCAAGTCATAGCTCCACAAATTGAAAAAATAGTGTGAAGAAAAATCAAAATTATATTGTTTGAGTACAGTTTCAATGAAAGAAATTACAGAAAAAAAAGTTTAAAAAACTTCAGACGAAATTTACTCGTTATTTGAAAATTTGCAGTGGATGTAGTTACGTTTGTGTGACCCTAAGCCACCGTTATAATACCTCACATAGAAAATACTTCAAGTAACTGAGAATTCTGATCACTTTGTGGGCAGGTCCATACAAGACAAGACATTCTAATATATTACTAATTGTTGTTGAAGTGACAATTTTCGGATACTGTACAGACTTTATAGAATTGAAAATTTATTGATTGATTTAACGGCATGTCAGACTGTTAGTCGAATATATTAATGGATTGTAGTCTGATTACAAGGGCGTTTGTTTTCTGTGCTTAATTTCACTCGATGGTTCACTGCTGTGTCACAGTTTTATATTAGTAAAATATGGAAAGAAACGGGTGGATGCTCTTTTCCACTAAAGATATAGTTTTCTTATGCACGCATAATTGGAATGAAGAGCAAATCCATGAACAATTGAAATTGGAAATAGAGCTTCTCCCTTCTGTTAGTGACTTGGAATCAGTATGTTCTCTACATTTCTATAAAAAGAATTTCTTAATTTTTTTGAAAAGGTCATCAATCTCATGTAAGTCCATTATGTCTTCACTTAACGATAGAATAGGCAAAGTTCTGACTCCAAAATTCGTGCATTGGAGACATGCAAAATGAAAATCTTAATCAATTATATTTATTACATTTTAATCCACACATTGTTCACTTCAACAGAACATTTAAAAATTTGAAAAAATAATGAGATCATTCAAACCTGACTATGAAAAGTCGCAAAACATTCTAATTTTATACCTAAAATTTGAAAGATCATTTCCCAAAGCATTACTCTGCATCTTTCAAAATTACTTTTCCACACATAAAAATTGTGAAAATACTTCTCTATCTCTCTCTCTCTCTCTCTCTCTCTCTTTCTCTCTCTTTCTTCCAATTTTACCTACTAATACTATTCTAGCAAAATTAAGATGCTGGATCATAAATCAGCATGAAGCACTTTATTTTGTTGAGGATAATTTCATAAAGATGGGTTTATGAATTGCGGTGTGCTTCAAGTTGTAGGTACAGTACTAGTAAATTGACTTGATATGTTTTGTTTTTGTTCTGGATTTAAAACTGTTAGAGAACCATCCCAATTTGACGCTGAATCGATTTGCAGCACAGTTTCCACAAATAAAACTTAAAACAGAAAAATTTATATTTCATGATACCCCAGAACTGGCATTATCTATCGCAATGCAAATGGTAAAATTTCTTTATTACTCATGTGTGAATCGAAAGTTCTCTCCAGTCCCTACTCCAATGTTCAAACCAATTATTACCTTTCTGAAATGAGTTCAAATTAATTTACTAATTTGAAGGCATTTTGGGTATAGAAATTGTCAACACCTAAGTAAATCTAAACATATAGTTACAGATAATTGACATATACATTACATATGATGCACTGTTTGGAACCTTTGGTGTAGTAATGAATATTACTGGAGTTTTTTCCCAACACCAAATCGTTATTTTTAACACCTCGACACGTGTTTCGATCACCAAGTGATCATCTTCAATCCAAAGCAAGCTACAAAAACAAATCAATGGATAAAAAAGTTTCATTTTCACATATTTTAAAAAATTAAATGTTACAAGCCGCTACTAGACTCAATAATTTTTATTTAAATAAAGGCTAAATGAACCTCTTTTCACCAAAAATAACATTACCAAATTTCATCAAAATCAAATAATGGATATTCACAATATTATTAAATAAATTATTTTTTTAGAAAAGTTTAACACCTTTTATCTTTCAAACAACACATTTCCTGAGCTTTGTTTATATGACTTTTTTTTTCAACTTCACTCCTGAACATGCACATTTTTCCACCGCAATTACGAGACCCCCTTAATGATATGTATGAATTATGTTTGTTTAAAAGTGGCTCACAATGCTTCTTCGTGAATATTACAAGTTCAAACTTCCATTGTCTAAAACGAAGTTAACAGATTTCAAACCTATGGATGAAAAAATATGAGAAAAACTTGTATGAACACTTATTTGTGGGGAAAACAAATTATGCAGCGTATCCTATATTAGTGAAATCAAGTGGCCAATAAAAGTCAGTATACTGGGTGTACAAAGCACCCACGTCGAACCGACTGGCTACCAATGAATAAGATACATTGTTGCCATATCACAAAGTATTGAAAGATATCGATATATGGCTAATCCGAACATTATTTTAAATATTAAAATCGAGAAGTGAAATATCCTATTATTGACAGAAAGCCAGTCTAGTACCAACAGCATAGTCTGGGGGTACAAGCAATTGCATTCCCCTATTCTGTAACTTCTGTAATGAAGATATACTATTCGCATATCTTTCATATCTTAAAAGTTAAGATGGTAGTCCTGAATGAACCAAAACAAATTTCAATGGCTACACATTGTGTAATCAAACTTTACTAAACCGAAGACTGAAGCAAACCTAAAATATTTCTAATTCAAAAAGCAATACCAACCTCTATCCTCCATTCTTCGAACTAATTCGTGTTCCCCCCACTTAAGTACTGCATGTAATACCTCCAATTCACTAGCTTGCAAGAACGGACTTCTCAATACCTCTATCAAGTGTTTTTTATCTAACTGATGTAAAACTGGAGACTGGGAAACGGGTTGAAATTCTTCTCTCAGAAAATGTAATGCCTGAAATTGAAAAATATTTTTCACTTTTTTCATACATTGTGTTTCCTAATTGCAGTGAAAAGATATGAGACCATATTCAGGAGCTGATTTTATGAAAAAAAGTTCATATAAACTTAGTTCCGGAAATACATTGTTTCCAAAATACAGGGTTTTTCCTGATATTCTGTAATGAAATAAGAACTTAAACATTTTCTGTAAAAAATATTGAATTCATTAAAAATTATCTAGACGAACCCATGTTCGATAACCTCATGGTTATCTGTCTTCAGACAGTCTGAGTCTCTGCATATGATGATTCAAATGACAGTGACCTCTGAGAAGGCCTATCAGACATCGTAGTTCATCCCTACTATAGTCCAATAACTGTTTTGGTATCAAACTTCGAAGGACGAATAAATTACTTGAGGTGAGCCAATCCTGGAAGATTCTGCCAGAAGTCCACAATTATTTTTGCCATCCAGGTGAATAATTTTTGTTTGGCAAAGTCTAAAGCGATGCCAAGGAGTCAAGGGAGTCAGCAGCCTCATTGCCTTCCAGGCCAGTATGGCCAGGAATCTAGACCAGAGACAATCTGTTAAGTCTTCCGTTCGAGGAGAATCGTTTTCGGCAATTGGCTACCAATTTAGACATTGCTCGGTAGGAGTCAAGAGCTTCCAACGCCGCTTGACTGTCAGGGAATATTTTCAATGACTTTTGTATGCGGTTGGATTGTTCCAATCTCTCCGCAAACAATTCAACAGCGTAAATTTCCGCTTGAAATACAGTCTCATAGGTTCCTAGACAGGTTGATATCTCTGTCCTGGGTCTGCGACTGAAAACACCTGCACCAGAACCTGAAGGTGTTTTTGATCCATCTGTGAACCAAAAACTATCTGCTCTTAATATTTCCTTCTCTCGGAGGATCCAGTCCTCTCTACTCGGGAACAGTACTTTATAAGGCAATTCGTAGTTGACAGTTGAAGGCATAAATTCTGTTGCACTCTGCATTTAATTGATTTGTGCAATTGGCAATGTGCATAAGTCTATATGCAGTCCATCTAGCCTCTCTCTGCAGAAAAATGTGGAGAGGAGGAGGCATTGATGGCCAGACAAGCCTGTCTCTGTAAGCCGGAGAGCTTCGTCTGAGCCGTTTTCTGATATTCTGTGATGAAATAGGAACTTATGAACATTTTCTGGAAAAATATTGCATTCATGAAAAATTATCTAGATGAACATGGGTTCATCTAGATGATGTTATTACCATGTTATTTACCTAAATGATATTAATCACATATCCGGATCACACTGTATAAATCTTTTTGCAGATGATACATTGGTTTATTGTATACATGAAGATTTGGATCAGGCAATTGTTGAAATGAATAGGTCTTTAAATAGCATTGAAACATATTTATTTATTAATAAACTGAAACTAAATGTCAGTAAAACAAAAAGTATGATTTTGACATCATCTTATAAGTATGATCAAATTGTTTGGGCAAATGCTGTTATAAAAATTAATAATGTTAGCATTGAAATTGTGACTGAAATAAAATATTTGGGTTTTATAATTGATAAAAATTTAAAACTAAATAGTCATGCTGATTTTATTTGTAAAAAAATATCTAAGAAACTTTTTTTTCTCTCTCGTATATGTAAAAAAGTGTCTATGTATGCTAGGTTGACTATTTTTAAAAGCCTAATACAACCTCATTTTGATTATTGTACTACATTACTTTTTCTACTTGGTAAAAATAAAATAGCGCAATTGCAAAAGCTTCAAAATCGGGGCATGCGATTAATATTGGGATGTAGCCGTTACTCAGCAATTAAATCGATGTTACAGTGTCTAAACTGGTTTTCAGTNTTTTTCAGAAGCATCACTTCATGTCAGTTTCTAAGGAAGTTATTCACAATAATAAATTTTGAATTTTACATCATTCCTAAATAATAACAATTAGTTTATCATGCCTTTTTCGTTTTTTTATCACAGATGTTAATTTAATTTTATCTGACATTTCTTTCTAACCTAATATCGGTTATCAGTTTTTCGTATTTTGATGCGTTTCAATGTAAGAATGTTAATATTTGAATTTCCCACTCTTATTTGCTTGTTTCCGGTCAAAGCTGTGGGTTTCAATATATGTACTCGTTATCTATTTTACAAATTAGAACTTCCATTGCCTTAAAAGGTGTTAACAACGGGTCTGAAATCTATGAAAAAACAAAAAAAAGATAATGTTGATATTATTCAAATTACTAAGAATAGTCGGACTAGGATATTCATTTGAGTTACCTGTATGAGACAAACAAATATGACATATTTCAGAGGCGTGCTGCTCTGTTTACTTATGTTCCGAGTTCCGAGACATTCTGTGACATATGACATTTTGTGCACCTAACCTATCTTCCTCTACATAAATAAATAACAAAACAACTGTTGTTTATGTGGCTTGTGGAGGTGGTATTGAACTATAATTTATATTTTGCCTTAATTGTTGATTCATCAACTTTATTTTGTTCAAACTTGCATTTGCTGTAATAACCCAAATTGAGGAACATTCCCCATTCTCCAAACTAGATAACAAGTGCAGTTCTGACATCATTAACAATAAACTACTCAAAAGAATGATGAAAGTTGTAGAACAACCATTTTGAACGTTGTTAACACTTTGCTACTTACAGGTAAATTTCCTTCAGAACTTGAAATCAGTAAAGTTGTTCCAGTACCTAAAAAAATAATATTTCCGAAGCTAGTAACTCTCGTACTATAAACACTGTAACGTTATTAGAAAAAGTCTTAGGAACAGCTGTCTATGAATAGTTATATTGATAT
>NW_019291442.1:29871-44645 GCF_000500325.1 Leptinotarsa decemlineata | reverse complement strand
GTCTTCAACTAGGTAGTTGATATATTGAACATCAAAATAGGAAATGAATATCTTGAAATTGTTACCAAGATTAAATATCTAGGTTTCATGATTGATAGAACACTGACACTCAGTCAAGCTGATTATATCATAAAAAAAAAATCCAAAAAATCTTCCATTTTTTCAAGAGTGGCCCCACATCTTAGTATTAAGTCAAAAGTCACAATTTACAACTATATAATTCAGCCACATATTGACCTCTGTGCTGCATTATTGTATCTTCTCAATTAAAATAAACTAGGTCAACTACAAAAACTGAAATACAGAGGTATGCATATAATTCTGAGATACAATCGATTTACCGCTATAAAGACTATGCTTGATTCTCTTCAATGGTTATCAATCACAAATAGATCTTTTTATTCAACTATCGTTTTTATATTCAAAATAATAAAGGGTATTCAACCTTGATATTTCAATAATTTAATTAAAGTCAACAATGAAGTCCAGCAATATAGCACTAAAAACAATATAAGCTTCCTTGTATTCAGGAGGAACTCAAGTTCAGCCATAGTATGTTTTTCAGAGGACTACTGGAATTCAAAAAGCTGCCTGGTTCTTTGAGAAACAATCAAAGTGTTCACACTCCGAAACAAATTGACACTTTCGCAGAGAGGCACTCTCTCTTAGTGTTTTAAGATTTTTCTTCGCACATGTTCATCCCCATAAAAAACCAACATTGCCCAAATATTATACAAAATTTATATTCTAGATTTAACCTAATATAAGAAGATTTCATTTTTACCTTTTAGGAATAACAGTTTCATCTAAAACAATCCTAGTTGGAATGTGGAGTGCTCTTTCAGTGTGTTCCTCTCCACTCTTTGATCGCCTCTGCAATAAATTTCTGAAGAAGGGAGATCTAGCAGATAGTATAGCTTTATGGCAAGGCAACTCTAACTTTGGCCTGAATCCATATTCTGAACTTCCGGAGTCTGGTCTCTGACAATCCGACCCATCAGAAGTAAAAACTAAAGCCGCATCAGCATAATCACCAGTCTCAAGTAAATATCTTAAATCAGCTTCAAGAGCATTGGGAGTTCCGAATTCCTCCCTCAGTCTTCGTAGCAAGTTCATATCAATATTAGTGTTATGAGGACAAATATCACCAGTATACAAATATCTTAACAAGGCAGAGAACAATTGCACATCAACTGTAGCTGTTCTTAACTCCAAACAAATTCGTGCACCATATCCAGGACATCCAGATAAGAGATCCCGAAAATAAGGACACCGTGAGGAAAGTAACGCCCGATGTATTGGAAAGCATGCTCCTCGATATACTAAATCTGCATCGGTACAATACTTGAAATCATATAATGCAGAGAGATCTTGTTTGAAAGTTGCGGCAGGTGGTCTGGCCAGTTCTGCCTGAACACATAGGTCTTTTAGAGCTGCTAACGCCTCATATTCTCCTAACAGTGCAGCTACTTCCAAAGGACTCCAATCCGAAACCAGTTCCCTAAGCATTCTACCATGATCACATGCCTTCGAAGAACGTCTCCTTCTTATGAATTTCTTTTTCAAAGTTGCAAATCCTGTTACTTTCTTTTTTCTTTCTCTGAAACAATAGGTAATAACAATAATGATTTCATTCATGGCCCAACAATAATAAATTATGTACAGTGAAAAATAAAAATGAGAAAATAGAAGTCTATAAATTCCCATCAGCAACAAACAAAATTTGAAAGCCAAGGTATTTTGTTATTCAATGTAATCTTCTTTTATTTGGATACAATTCACACACACCTTTTTTGCTGGAAGGAAATGTATGACCCATATTTTTTTTCAGTTGAGGAAAGACTTGATAGTTGGACAGAGCCAGATCTAGTGAAGTGAATAATTTGAACCCTAAATCACGAATTGTTAGCATCAAGGCAACATCAAATGTGTATACAGGGGCATTGTCCTCTATTGTTGCCTCCATAATTTTTTCGTAGAATAATCAGTAACGTCGAACAGTAATTTTCAGTTATTGTTTTACCCTAATAAGGTGAAGGTAAATATACAGGATGAATCTTGAAGCATAAACTATTTGTGAGCATTTTTACTGGAAACTATGTACCGATTATAATTGGGATCCAAATAATGGATGCATATTCCTGTCGAGACCTAAATAAAGTATAATATGGAGTTATCAGTGCTGAGATACTCTGCAATTTTCTACCATTGGTAATGCTGATGATGTTATTTCATCGATATAATAAAAAATAATATTCAGCTTTTTAATTCTCTCTCATCAAACAAAAAATGTGGAAACTTTCAAAAAAAAGGAAGAAATAAATTAATNAAAATAATCATTTTCGAATCTACTTCAAATTCAAAGAATACACTACGCGCAAATATTGAATTTTTCCTTTTGATATAAAAATTATTTTTGAAGATTCAATCACACCACCCCTCCTCCCACAAAAAAACAAATATTAAATAAAAGAACAAAACTCATGTCACATTATGTTGGCATAACTGAGGTTTATTCCATTTTTCTCGTTGTTCTTATGAAAATATCATTGGATTTGCTTCAGACAATGCCTGTGGCATTTTGCAAGGAGCGCAAGTACGCTTGAGAAAAATCCTTATACATATTTCCATATTTACGTTCAAAATTGCATGTGTCGTCTCCTTCATTTGTGTGTATCGGCTACTGCAAAAAAATGTACCAAAGTCTGTTGAACAATTTGCTGAAAATGTTCACAGTTATTTCTCTCATAGCAGTAAGAAGATGGCATAACTAGAAGAATGCCAAACATTCGCAAATAAAAAAACCACATAAAATGCTTTACTCTAGTCCAACTAGCTTGATATATGATATATGTTTTAAACTATATTTGTTCAAAATGTTTATACATTTTAGGATGTAATGGAATGAATTTTAGAACATTGGAATTCATTAACTTTATTATTCCAGAAAGAACATTGGGGAATAATTCACCCAGTGCTAGAAGTATTTCAAATTCTTTAAATAACCAGGAGTATAAAATATATCTACTGTTTCTATCATATAGTCTGGAAATCATTATTAAAGTAAATGTGGAGTTACAGTCAGAATCTCCAAAATTGCCAATTATACTCAATAGAATATCAACTTTCCATGAAATAATATTAAAGTGTCATTAACGAATTTACCAACAAGGAGGTTGCAAGGCATTGCTGCCAACCACCACTGAAGATGCCCATCGTAATTATGGGTGAAACATACAGAGGTAATCTCTCTATTGAACCACGGCTCCCAACCTGGATAATCAAAGTTCGAATATTGAAGTGTTTTATAAAAAAGATCATTTTGAAAAAATTCAAATAGATATCATTGATGTGAATAATTCTAGCAATCATGTTACACTCGAAAATGTTTATGTTGGTACTAAACTTCATGCTTTCATTATATATGAAAATTTCAAAGTTGAACAGTCAGCATCCAAAAATTTCAATTTCAGATTGCAGGCTGTAGACTTTTTCATTGAATTACAGTTCAATGGTCAACACAAAGTTTGCCAATAATTACACTCCTGATGTTGCCCTATCTGGAGATATAAAATCAGATGCAGAATGTATAAATCATCTTTTTCCTGATATTCTGTAATGAAATAAGAACTTAAACATTTTCTGTAAAAAATATTGAATTCATTAAAAATTATCTAGACGAACCCATGTTCGATAACCTCATGGTTATCTGTCTTCAGACAGTCTGAGTCTCTGCATATGATGATTCAAATGACAGTGACCTCTGAGAAGGCCTATCAGACATCGTAGTTCATCCCTACTATAGTCCAATAACTGTTTTGGTATCAAACTTCGAAGGACGAATAAATTACTTGAGGTGAGCCAATCCTGGAAGATTCTGCNTTTAAGTCATCATTAAAGAAGTATATTAGTGACAGCTCATTATGATATTTGGTATTTTTTTGTAGGTGTTTCTTTGACGTTTCCTTTAAATGTACTTTCAAATGTTCATTATATTTACATCGTTTAATAATGTAATATATTTATAAATTAGTAATTTTTTGTATATTAGGCTTGCCTGCTAAACAAATAATTTTTTTTTTTTTTGGACAATACACAAGCACTATGGGAAAATCCTCAAGGCGCTCTAAGATCGGTGCCTCTGCGAAAGTAGTGATTCAAATTGGATTTGAATTGCTGGAGATTAAATCCATCTGGAAAACATTCTCCAAATGAAAGTTGAACGTCAAAACGATGAGCAGCCACAGTCCGTCAAGTATTTCTGATGTGTACCGCTCTTGGTGGATTCAAATGTGCCAAGTCACTTGAACACTTTCTGTGAAAGTATCCCTAAAAAATCTCCAACCTTTTTTTGGTATTCCAGACTATCAAGGTTGCAAGTGATGTTCGCGTCTCCAATCAGGCGGATGGCTCTTTTCTGGATGGAAGCCAGCAGCTTCCGGGTATGCTTAGGGGCAAAACTCCATACATGAGAACAATTGTCCAAAAAGGTCTGATCTGAGCTTTATAAACATTGAAAGTTGCTGAAGTGTGTACAGTTTTCTGGTTCGGAACAGTGTTCCATGCTTTTGAGAAGTGGCTTTTGCAATTCCAGCGGCATGATTGTGCCAAGACATATTGGTGTCCATTTTAACCCCCAACAAACTCATCGAAGTAGAAGGTGAAATTGTCTGACCTGACATTATTATATCCGGTTCAGAGACATTTATCCTTTTGAAGAAAACCGTTACCTGAGTTTTTGTGGCATTGAATTGAACCTGGTTACTTTCGCCCCAATTCAAAATTACTTTTAGATCCTCATTAAGATATGCAATGGTGAATATGTGTATCCGCCGCACATGTCCTGGAATCACAATGGAATGACAAAACAAGTGTATTGTCGTCAGCAAAGCAATATACTGGATTCTTGGTTTTTTCCAATAAGTTGTTGATTTACAATAGAAAGAGGGTTGGAGACCAAATAGATCCCTGGGGAACACCAGCGTTTATGGTAAAAGTATTCAGAGATATCCGTCGACGGCCACTTGCAGGGAACGTTCTTTCAGAAAGCTGGAAAGCCATACACAGAAATTATTCGACAAGCCATAGCATCGAAATTTGGCCAGCAAATCCTCATGCCACATACGGTCAAAGGCCTTAGAAATATCAAGCGCAACAGCTCTTGAAGCTCCATGTTTCTCGACTGCGTTATTCCAAATATGGGTGACAAACAATAGAAGGTCGCCTGTTGATCTTTGTTTCCTTAGCTCGTACAAGTTTTGACTTTTAAGAGTTGTCGTTAAAGGAGGGGCGACAGCTGGGTAACGGAAAAACAGATTTTAAGAGATTTGACAGGCCAGTTGAAAAATCTAATAAGAGTCATGATCAACAGACATACCCCAGAAGTTCTTCACAATGTACAAGAGGAATGTATCCTTAGATTTGCTTATTGTCAAGAGACATGGCAGATTGAACTGTTAGATTGAGAGTTCAGAATTTATTTATTCATCACTGAAGAATTTACAGATACGAGAGAATATATAGATACATGCAAAAAAATTATCGGACCAGTCGCAAAGCAAAAAAATTCAGAAATATACAATTCAAAATATGAAAAATATACATACAATTGGATTAAAATTCTCTACAATGTATCGTCTAAAAACTCTTCAATGTATGAGAAATATGTTGGATATAAATTTATTCTCCCACTGAAATAAAATAAATTTTTTGGTCATCCAGTACGAAGATATCAAATTAATGATCATAACTGAATGCAGCATTGAAAGCAAGTTGTGTGCTACATAAAGTGAGCTTGTCTTTCTGTTTCAGTTTTCTATTTTAACCGTATAATTTCTTTCCATACATCAGCACAGATGAATTCGTTTTTCTTAACAAATATATTGACCTAGAATAAGCTAATTAACTTCACAATAAATTATTCACAAAGTTTCATTCAGATACAAGCTGAAAGAAAAAACCCATCCAAAATAACTACTTTCAAAATAGATGGAACACTACCCAACAATGCTCTTTCATATCTAATGTTGTGTAGGATTCCTATGAATGATATCTGTTTGAACTCACATGTGTTTGACAGTAGTTATTTCAGGTGGGTTTTTTCAAGCAATAATATTGCTTATTTCTTGTCTTGGATGTAACTTACAAAAAAAAATGATAATTTTAGTACATTCATTAAAAACAAATAACTTCAGTGTCAGGTAGTGACTTGATATTGGTCAACAGGGGGAACTTTCTCCAAGAGAACATGGAAGTAGTTTTATGGACAAGTAAAAGAACATAGGAGTAGTTTCTTGAATGTGAAGTTCAATCCAACATCTTTTGCCAGAGGGTCATATCAATCACAACTACGACATGATACATTTGGAAGAGAAAGGTTAACACTCATATTCATGTATAAGTTTGAAAATGTCCTTATAGGATGAAACTGCAGTAACGTTAGTTACAAATAAAAGTAGTAAAAAACAGAAAGTTTCATTTCTCATTTTTTATGATGATTTCCTACCACGAAGTAAAGGTTACATCCTTCAATTTATTTAAAATTATCTGTCTTCAACTAGGTAGTAAAAGTCCACTTGTTGCCGTTTGTGAAATGTGCAGAAAAATCTCACAATGAAGTGTTATTCAATACATCAAATACTACAAAAAATTGGATAATATTCACATGATGCAAGGAATCAAATTTTCATTTTTGATAATTTGCATCACCCTGCATTTCAAAGATTATCAATAAAAAAAATGTTTACCGAACCATCCCGATAGTATCCCTATAAGCAGAAGTGCATGAATCTCCTCCTAGGCTAGAAACCAAACTGGCATCAATGGCTGGTGATGTAGATGCATTCACTCCCATTCTGTGTGTGAATTCGTCTGACATGCACTGCTCACCACCAAAGCTCCACCAACTGTGCTGCAGGGCACATGGAAACAGGCAACCAAATAAGTTCATAGTTTGCCCAGACTACAGCCTGACGTGCAGACACAGCCTGAAAAAATGTAATAACATTATTCTCATAAAAATGACACTGTTTTCAAGGCTGTGATTATCTGCTATGAAGACTAACTTAGTAGGTATTGTGAAAAATGTGATAATTTTTTATGTAAATATTGGCATAATAGATGATGGAAATGATTTTATTCACAGTTAGAACAACCAAAGAATACAATATGCTTCATCATTTTGTACGTTTGATATAAGCTAACAAAGTGATGAAAATGAAATGATGTGGCTACTGCTCCGAATCTTATTACTCACGTTTTTTTGAAATGTGACTTTATAAAATTCTTCAGCACTTTCACTTTCAACTTCGACAGCTGGCAAATTAAATATTCCAATATGCAGATCAACAGAACAACCCGTTCCCAATTTGAGATTGAAATTTATGATCATTAATATAGGTGAATTTTATCACCTATATTAATTTGTCAAATAATATATCATCAATTTTGTATTCTTTTGTTATTCTAACTGTATACAGCGAGGTTACAAAAACAAATACAAACTGAATTGTATGAATTACCATTCACAAAACATTGTGTCATCAACACGCTTCCCCGCCGAAAAACTTTTGCAAGTTTTCAGGAGACTTACGTGAGCTGAGGAAATGCAGGACCACTAGTCCTGAAATGGTCATTTGTGCAAATGTTACACAAAGAAGAGACTTCTAATAGTTTCAATTCACTATTCTAAGATTCGTATGTTTGAAAGTAAGGCCTCGATGATCCTAAGCTCGCACAATTTTTCAATTTTCATTTGTATAGGAACGACTGATTAACGAAAATACCCATTTTGAAGCACCTTTTTTCAATATTAACGATATAAATTGCTTTCATAATTATAATTCTATAAATATCGTTGCTAAGTATACTTTATCATCGGATCCAGGCAATGATTTAAATTCCTTTATGAAGAAAAGAACAACTGCAATATTGACTCAAAGCATCAGGATTGTCCATTTTACCCTATTCATTTATTATAATTTCCAACACACTACTTATAACATTTGCGTCATTTAAATGTCATACAAACAATCTTATATCACTCATCTCACATCAACCATTATATTAATTTATAGTTACACATTTATATGCGTGTGTGTGAATGATTTGTTAATATTTATTTTTAGATTTACTCAGACTGATACTCATTGGATTTTTTCATATTTCCGCAATTGTTAGTCAGTATGTTTATTATTTTTAATTTTTACTGCATTGTATTTTCTCGAAACAAGTGTGAAAAACATGAGTACTCGATAAGTACTCATTTATTCACCTTCATCTTCTTACTACATTGTTCTGTATTCTTGCTTCCTACGTGAATAAATATTATTATTATTTTTTTTTTCACTGTAGTGTGCGCTGGTCAGGCCCTCCCCACACCGTGGGGTAAGTGATCATTGGGTCCGAGAATCATGTGCCCTGAGCAAACGCAGTGAGCCAAGAATTACAGCCTTCTGCATCTGTGCGGCTAAGATTTTTGTCTTAGTGCAGCAAGCCGGTATGATTTTGAGATTCGAGAGTAGAGAAGACATCATTCCACCAAGGACTCCAATAATCAGAACGACCATCTTGACAGAGTGATCTGAATAGAGTCTGCGGAGTTCGAAGAGGAAATCTCGATATTTTATCCGTTTTTCCCGATATTTTATCCGTAGTGGTAGGGTTTTTCTAATATTTTTTGAATTTGAGATAAGAGGATTTCTCTTCCAGTTTTTTTGATTTGCCATTTACTCACTTTTTTTATCACTGTTTTTTTTACTGAAATTTGATTTGACTATGGAATTCAAATGATTTATGATTTCAATTATTCAGAAAATGTGAGCATCAGAAAGCGTGAGCATCAGAAAGCTCACATTCCCACCAGTAGTTGGTCTTTTTATAAGACTTTGTAAAGATCAAGTTGTTTGTTGTTGCTATTTGAATAAAAGTTTTACACATTCTGTTACTTTTCTTATTTTATGAACTTCGATATTCTGGATTGTTAGCTCTATATCTTCAAAAGATCTATCTCTTTTGCACATATTACCATAATTGACTACTTTTGCTAGTCAATTGATTTCACCTTAAATTGCTATTTGGAAAGTGTTGTCTTAAAAAAAAAAAAAAGGATTTCTTAGTCGTATCTCACCTTGTGACTTCATAGTTACCTCCAATCTGATCTGTTTTAAAATCTGTTTTCCGTTAATCAGTGTTAATGATCTTAGTTATCTTTCTATATTGCCAAAAATTCAATCAGATGCAAAAAGGAATTATCATCTGTAAGAACTATAACAACAATTTTTGTAATGTTAAAAGTACCTATTTGGTAATCGCGTAAAATGCTTTTAACAAATAAATGTTTCCAAGTTGATAGTAACATAGCAGCTTTTATCAATTGAGCTGGCGAGTTTTGTGAGTATAATCAAATTTTGAATGAATTTCATTTGAAACATGGCCAGTTTTTCAGGATATAATGAAACTTTTTGAGTGCTTACTAAATTTGCTCCAGTTTCAATTGATTTAAATTCAATTCTGATTAGACAACAAAACGCAGATGGTACTTAATCTGTACTACAGTGTATTTGATATTGAGAGAATAACAATTCATGAAAAAATAACTATAAGTACAGGATTCATTACTCTCTGTCAATATCAATATTTTCCTCAAGGTAGATGAACTTGCACTAATTTATATAATTATTTTTGACCACATTCTAATAATAAGTATCGTGATTCAACACAGGTTTCGGATGTGCTATTCACAATCAGAAAAATAATATTTGAAATAAGGAAAAGTGGAATTGACCTGATTCAACTTGTAAACATCCACTTTCAAATAACTATGAAAAATTCGGATCAACCATAGACACAAATAATTTGTAAATATATGCAATGAAGTACCTGGGCGTTGAGAAATCATACTGGTCTGTAGATTTCCTTTCATGAATCTCAATTCCATTTATTTGGCAATGAATATAAAGATGAAGGAGCAGCCATGTTTATGTTTGAGGAAAACAATTATCTTCGACTCATACCACATACAAACCCGCACAAACAAATACGTGGCTATTTTAGACACTAACTACATTTCTAACGTATATTTTGGTCACTAAAAGTCTGAACAACGATTTACTTATAATCTCATAAACTAAATAATCTTCAAAATTGAAAACATAGGGAAAATACACAACACACTTGGCAATTTCTCTAATGTCAATAACAGTGGTGTTTCTCAAGGAATTCTGGACCAAATTCTTCAATAACTAGTTGACACATGTATCACATTTTCAATTTTTCGTTATCGTCAATGAAACGAATCAACAAAAAGAATTATTCAGTTTGATTATAAAAAAATATTCAACACCATTTTCAAGAATTTAATTGAAGCTTTCAAATTCCGCTTCATTTTATTTGATGTTGACACGCCACTGTCACCAGTAGTCGTGTGGGTAAGTTGACCTATTTATCTGTTTCGTACCATCCATAAGCTTTACGTTAAAAAATGACTGAAAATAAAAAAGTACAGAAACTTGATTGGTGAATTTTAATAAAAGGTTTTTTTTAGATTCGTAGGAACTTTTTCACTATATCGGCACAGACTACCTTACAGTAGAGACACTCATCTGGCGGCAATTTGATATTGAGGAGTCAATTTCCTGTGACCTAAAAGTCGTTTTCTGGCGCTGATGTATTCAAAACGTATTCGTCTGTGATTAAATATTAAATACATTCATTCTGGCGTTGAAACGATGACGTCACATCAACTATGATTTGAAACGTATTCATGATGAGGTTGGTTTTGAAATGTTAGTTGTCAGTTTCTACGTTATTTCAATCATTATTGTTTATCAAGCGCTGAATTCTTTTTATCAAATGCGTTGTAAGGATGTATAAAATAAAGCTAGGAAATTATTGTATGCACAAATCTGATTCTAATTGAGGTTAGATAAAATTCAAAAGTTTGTTTTTGTTATTGAATTTAACATTTGACACAAATTGAATCGGTTCATTCTGGCGAATCTTATCATTAATGACGTCACTACGAATCGTTTTTTGAATACATGCTCTAATACGATTGAACGCCAGAAAATACCTTTCTATACTATGTATTCAAAGTATTTAATGAGATAAGTATTTGAAACTCGTCAGATATATAATTTCAATACAGTCGAACGATTATTACGATGTCATTTCGGCAGGTTGTTAGGCCAATATTTCGACGATCTCAACCAAATTAGTTCAATTTCACCATGTTCAAGTTCACTGTGTTCAAATTCACTGTGAAATTTTTAGGTTGACAGTAATCACCTCAAGATTCTCAAAAAGTACATGGTTACTGTTCCGTGTTGTGTGTCCCTTCTGAAAGGTATTCCGTGATATCTGTTGAGAGATTCATTTGTAGCACCTTGTAGCACATATATTTATACTATGTTGATTATTTTGTGTAATTGTTATAACGATAAATGAAGATATTTTCCAAAAGTATAGACTCCCTAACTGCTACTAACCAGAATTTTTGACAGCAGTTATGTGAAAAAAATGTTGGTTACTTTTGAAACAAGACAGCTATGTCAATTTCCAAATTTGTTAATTATAAGTCAACTTTTAAATTATATGTTCGAAGTGATAACTGAAAATCATGCACTGTGAGTTCTTGTGTGATGAAAACGACATTTAATTCGTATTTCTTACTCCACTCTGTTAAGAAAACAGTCATTTCTTTGTGATTTTTAATTGAATGCCATTTTGTTCTCTAAGGGTGAAAAAACATTTTGGTGTGAAAAACCACCACATTCTCTGATAATAAGTATATATGTGTTTCCATCCATATTTTCAAATGACCGAAAAAGGAAATCTGTGTCCATTGCACCACGATAAATGGAACTTCATCTGAACAGGATGTATAAATTGAATTTGAAGAACAGAAATAAGTTGTCTTTGAATTTTGTTAGTTTAAAAGTTTACCAGCAATGAAATGAACCTTTTTTTCAGAAAATATGAAGGATAAAATTTGAAAACTATTTTATTGTTCTTATATTTTTCACTCTTCAATTACAAAAACTAGTTGGTTCAGAATATTTTTTGTGTTTTTCACTAAACAACATGAAAGTGATCGCAGTTTGTACTTTTTAACAAACACCAATTCAAATATTGCAAATTCAAACCCTTCATATGCTAGTTGTCTCTGTCACTCTAACATAATCATCAGTGACGTGACGTTCACCAGTTTTCGGGAAACCGTGTTTCATGTATAACCCTTTTTTCAGTAGTATCACAATACTGGCGATTTCAGAACCACCAAACCACATTTACTTTCGGAACATATCTTAACATTATTCTTACTATCAATTATCATAGCTAGCATGTGTAGATGAAGTTTGAGTTTGTCCATTTTCGTGTTTTATTCGTTGTTTGAAGGTCGTTTCCATTGTATGTATTTTAGTCCATATCACCAAGGATTTGATTTGCAGAACGTGCATTTCTTCTGAGTTAACTACTCTGTGTAATTTTCATTAATATCAATCACCATAGGTAGTTGGTGTTCAATTTGTCAAAAATAATAACTTCCTAATCGCTACTAACCAGAATTTTTGACAACAGTTACCAAAAAAACAATTGATGATGGTTACTTTTGTAACGATAAATGATGGTATTGTTGTAAATCATGTCCAACTGTGACGTGGCTAAGAGCATGGCCAGTCCGACCTACTTTTCGCGAATGTTTAATGTTAGCTGCCGTTCTATACGTGGTGGGAATAATGCCACCGGTTTCCATGGAATTCCAATGAATTTTCTACGGACTTCGATTTCCAAATATAAACAGGTGACAGTGCGGTACGCAAAGCGATCTAATAAGACGATAGAGATTTGAATAATAGTTGAAGTTTTAGTGTTTTGTTGGATTCAAACTGAAATAGAGTTAAGTTTGATTATTGTTCAGTGTAGTCAACCCACGGTAAACCCACAGGTAAAACGTGACAATATGTTCCAGAAATAACCACTTCTTAACTGCTACTAACTAGAATTTTTGACAGCAGTTATCTGAAAAATGTATTGTTGGTTACTTTTGAAACAGAACGGTTGTGTCACTTGTGTCATCAATGAGAACTGCTAAATAATTTTCCATATGGAAACTGGAAACCATACTCTGTGGGCGTTTCTTTTCAAGAATTACTTTTGAGTTCTGATGAATCGTAGAAGGAATATGAAAATCACAGTGGGCTCCTAACATTGTCATATTTCATGAGCTGGCGATAATAATATCTCTATTATTTTTCATTTTACTCTGTTATCATCCACATTAAATGAAACAAATGAAAGGGTGATTAAGGAAAGGGTTGCTGATCCCAGTCATCTATGCGCATTTGTAGATACAAGCGCATTTTGGTGCAAAAAAGAACATCAGTCCCCCATTTTGAGTGTGTGTTTTTCCAACTATCATATTTTTTATTTGTGTTGAAGAAAGGGGGTTCATTGCACGTCTACGACAAATGAAACTTCAGCTGAACAAAACAAAAACTCGAATTGAGTGAACATAAACATGTCTTCAAATATTGTCAGTTTCAAAATTCAATAAATTTTCACATGGTTCACTAGGCTTATGTCTTTTTCCATGTTTTTTATCGTGGGTGCACCAATAAATGACTACACTGAACAATAATCAAACTTAACTTTATTCCACTATCAATACAACAAAACACTTCAACTCAACTTGACTATATTCAACTATATTGACACGCGAGTGGGTGGCGTTTATATACGGTGAACGAATTATCTTGACGTTGATAATGAATTCGGCAGAATTCCATCGAAACGGCGCGAACATTGAACAACCGTAAAACGTCGGTCAGGCTGGACGCGGTCTTGGCAACGTCACAATTGATTTATAGCTACCAGTGACGGCCGGCGTTATTTTCCTTAAGGCACGATTTACAACACTACTCCCTTTTCTGAGGGGACATAACGACCCATTCAAGGACTCAGTCTCTCTACGTGGACAACTTTAGGCTTGCATCTAGGTGACAATTGGATTCTGAACACCAGATCGTTAATCTTTTTGGTCACCAAGTAAAGTCCTCGCCATGGTCTCTGCAATTTGGGACCCAAACCTTTTCGACGTTCGGGTTGGTAGAGCCACACTGCATGGTCCCTTATTGAAGGTCACCGGCAGCAACTTTTCGTCGAATTATATCTTCATTCTATCGCTGAAAAGCTGTTATTTGGATCTGGTAGATTTGTGTACAATTGCCAGTCTCTCTTTCAGGTCTCACCCACATACTCTGAAAGAGGTACCTCTTGAAATTCATCGGATGGACTTCCAAATATTACATCTATCGAAAGCTTCAGTTCTCTACCAGTTGAACAACATGGATGGTGTGTAACCCGTCGCATCATGTTGAGAGCTCCTGTGTGCCAACCGAGAGAGAGGAATCAATTTATCCCAGTCAATTTGGTTTTCGGAGACAAACTTCGACAGGTAGTTATTATAATTACCAATTATATAATAAAGTAATATCGCTTTGGAGTATCCATTCCGCTGAAGATCATTTTTGATGATGTCTAGTTCCTTCTCGAGACCTTCCTTTGTATTACAGAGCCCAAAAGCACGGTCTAATAGAGTCTTGATGATTCCTCTTTTTGTCGATTGATGGTGGTTGGATTCGTGGTTCAGATACTGTCCCGTATGAGTGGGTTTTCGGTATACAGATGTTTCCCACTTAGTGTCGGTCCTCTTCACCAAAACGTCTAAGAATGGCAATTCATTGTGGATTTCCTTCTCCATTGTGAAAGTGATG
>NW_019291442.1:4400-27954 GCF_000500325.1 Leptinotarsa decemlineata | reverse complement strand
AGGACCGGGGCCTTTGTTGATATTAAGTTCGGACAGTTTTTCGTAAATTTTAGAGATTTCAGTATAATAATAATTGGACACATTAACCATGGATGTAATATTGGTATCATAAGGATGTAAAGATTGACTTGTATAGACGGAAGAAAATAAGCAAAAAGGTTGGCAATATCGATCCCATTGGTAGCAGTACGATTACCAGAAGTCATTGTATTAGGCATAATGTTATTTTACCTTCTGCTGCTTACAAATTTCCAAAGAAATTTAACATTATCCCATTGGTAGCAGTACGATTACCAGAAGTCATTGTATTAGGCATAATGTTATTTTCCCTTCTGCTGCTTACAAATTTCCAAAGAAATTTAACATTATTAATAGAATGTTCAGTGCGTTGGATGTAATCTGTATAACATTGTCTGGATAAGGTTTTACATCTTGATCTTGAATTGCTAAATGCCGCGTAGCTTTCTGGACACCTTGCGCTCTTGTAGGTCTTGTGAGCTAATTTCTTTTCATATATCATTTAAAAGTAGTTTCTTCAGCTCAGGGGAGTGCCAATGATAGAATAAAAAATGTGGTAAAATTTTGAATTCATATCAGAAAGCTCCTTTCCATGTAATGCACCATCTCAATCGATTGCTTCAAGGGTCGAATTTATCGATGCATTGTCAGCGAGAAGGAAGTCATACTAATATTCTTCACCAGATGAATATTCGTTTGAGATTATGAGTGGCGAATAACATTCAAGTGGAGGATAGTGCGAGTCTTCAGGAATTAAGATGTCGACAGCCTTTAGTTTCGTAAGATCTACTGGTGATGAGATGAGATCAAGAGTAACTCCTCTATCGTTGAATATTTCGTTGGATTGAAAAAGATTGACGAAAGCACACATGTTGGATATCGTTTCAATAGAATCTATCTCAGATTAAGTGGATAGAGTCAGAGGAGAAGCAACAGAGCAATAATCCTCTACCTCCCATAATGCTGATGGAAGATTGAAATCGCCAATTGAAAAAATGTTTGCATTACTATATTGCTCATTCAAGGTAATTAGCTGATCAAAGTAAGATTGGTATGAAGTTGGTGAAGGTTTAGGTGGGAAATATACGGAACCAATAATATAATTGTTATTGAAGAGAACAAACAATTGTTCGATCGAAGGATCAGACTGAATTAGATAAACAGGAAATAATTTTTGATAGCTATCAGTACACCACCACCCCTGCTGAAGATACTGGATTCACTAAAGCGGTCAGTTCTATATACGTTGTAGTTGGAAAGCCCAAGTTCGGCGTCGGTGAATTCAGGTGTGAGTCAGGTTTCAGTGAAGACAACGATATCATAAGAACAATTGCTAACATTTAAACTGAAGGCCGTTCGTTTAGTTCTAAGACCTCTAACATTTTGGTAATAAAGCGAAGGGCTGCTCGATTTTAGTTTTTTTAATGATTTTTGGTGTATTGTTGAAGTATTTCATAGACAAATTCTGCTCACCAGCCTGTTGACGAACTATAAGTTCATTTTTCACCGAGTCAAGATGCTTTTTTTGATAGAGAGTTTGATCAGGTTGGAAAAATATTTTGTTAGCATAGCCTAATTTATATTCGTTTCTTAGGATTTCATGGACATCGCGAGCAGAAGACATAAAAACTCTAATTGGTCGATGATCATTTTTGTTCTTCTTTCCAAAACCTAGAATATTTATGTCATTGACGTTTACCGCCCCTTCAGATAATATGGATTTTACTGGGTTAATATCTTCGGATGTAGTTGATAATTCCGGTAGATTAAAGATCAATAAATTGTTTGATCTTTTTTGACGTTCATGAAGCTCATTTNAACCCCTGAAGTTACATGAATTGTTTCTGACACACTGTCAGCTATCCTCACATTCTGCGATCTACCGGAAAGGTAGGATTCAATAAATTTCAAGTATCTGCCCGTTATTCCAAGATTATTAAGTTTTAAAATTAATAGTTCATGACAAACTGAATCGAAGGCTTTAGCAAGGTCCGTGTAGATAACATCAACTTGGAACCCTTGCTCAAGCTTATTTGTGATGAAGTTTTGATAGACAGCCAAATTGGTGGCAGTAGACCACCAGCAGTAGTAGATTTTACTTGGTTAATATCTTCGGATGTAGTTGATAATTCCGGTAGATTATAGATCAATAAATTGTTTGATTTTTTTTGACGTTCATGAAGCTCATTTATGATGTCATCAGTTGCTGATGACATCCTTTAATTTATGAATTTCAACTTTGAGTGTGGTAACTTCAGACTTGAGGTTTTCAATTTCTCGTAAAATTTTGGGCACACTTTTGAATGCCTGACGGCAGTCATAGCAAAAGTAAAACAGGTTTCTCTTCTGAATTACAACAGCTCGAAGTTCGGAAGAACTCAAACCTGAGCATTGTTCCATTGGATGTAAGATGCTCGAAGAACATGTAAGAACAGCTCGAAGTTCGGAGGAACTCAAACCTGAGCATTGTTCCGTTGGATGTAAGATGATATGATAGCTATCGCAAGCGACAGACGTATCGCCGATGTTTTCATCGCAGTTTGAGCACTTATTCACAACCATTTTACCAATTTCACTGGAGTATCAATGTGTGAGCTATATTAGCACTAATTCTCCTGGACTAATGAACGTTTAACAGATCAGTTAAGTTCTTATCAGATGTCACTTTTTGTAGGTTTTGAGTTTTTTTTTGTAATCAGTGAACCAATTGATGAATAACTATTTTCCTATTTTTGCAGACAAAAATAAGATAATTTTATGATTCACTGAACGTAGATATGTTAGGTGAACGTCACACAACAAATAACGAAAATTCATGTTGACTTTTAACCACTTTCACTTAGATAATTCGAGGAGCGATCAACAGCACTGTCAAGAGTTCAACTCTTGCCTACTCCTTCCGTCTTACTCTTCTTGCCCGGTAGGGAAATTTAGATGGCTACCACGTCTTGGGTGCATAAGCCTGCATAGGGTGCATAGGGTGGAATGAGACCTGCCCAAAACCATAATGTGGTCTGAGTAGGAGATTTGAGCCGGTTCTAAGCGTCCCCCCACCACTATGACGTCACGTGGGGTGGATGACCTAGACCGACTCATGTGACCTTGAAAAATATGTCTGATGCATGCGACTTTGAAAAATATGTCTGGTGCATAGGTGGTATGTGTACATTACAGATTACAGCCGGTTCTGGGCCTCCTCCCACCACGTATTAATTGCTTTTTTTTTGTTGTTGTTTAGTAACATCAAGTCGATGTGACCTTGAAGGGTCTGGTGCATGGACCGTTCAGGATTTTTTTCATATGAGATTTTGTGTGTGTGTGTGTGACATAGTGACGTAATTACATTTAATTGGTGTGTGGGAGAATACACGGTACAGGGTTTCATCATGTGCTTGTCTATTTACAAACATACGTCTGCATACTTCGAAGATCCTTCAAGTAATGAATGTTTCATCGGTGTGAGCCCACCAAGTTAGTAGTGGTGTGACGTGACAGTAGCAACCGTTCAACGATAAGAAAGCAAGATGTTCACTCTACGACGTGTGGCTGAGTAATGCGTATTCATCGGTGTGCCCTCACCTCTCTCGAAGCAGTGAAAGCTGTTATGTAACGCATTGCTCTAGCCTCGCTATCGATGGTGACACGCAGGCGGCCGAGGACTGTGCTAACGTCTGCCCTCTCCGAGAGCGCAACGACCACTGCCTGATCGTATCGACATCTGTTATCGCATCTAGTTGGGAGGTGGGCTTGGCTGTGATGTCAGGTATCTCTAGTGTGTAGCAAAGTAGGGTGAACTGAAGAGAGTTAAATTACGTGCATTTGTATAGATAATATTGTAGAATCTCGTGAAGTATCAATCTGAAAATTATCAACTTGAGCTGTTCCAAGGTATGGTTGAGGCGAATTGAATAAATATAACAATTGACAGAAATTCTTCCTATCATAGCAAAATTTGTCCTTACATTTTCGCTTTGAAAACTCATTGAACTATTGAGGCCCGCGTCGGACTGCAAAGTTAAAGGTTATAATATAATTGGAGATAAGTAATGAGAAGAGTTCATTGCATGTATTCAAATGATTCAACATGAAACAAACCAAATAAAGTACAAGTGATAAGAAATGAGAGTTCAGAGAGTGGATTCTTGTTGCTTGTAACTATCCAATGGAATTTAATATCTCAATCTTGTGTAATGTTATATTCATGATGACGAATAAAAGAACACTTACTATTTAGGTCTGAAATGAGAGTTCAGAGAGTGAATTCTTGTTGCTTGTAACTATCCAATGGAATTTAATATCTCAATCTTGTGCAATGTTATATTCATGATGACGAATAAAAGAACACTTATTATTTAGGTCTATTTTATGTACGGAAAACACTGAAGAGAGTGAAATTGAATTACAGAATACTAGTTTGTGCCTGTATTTCTTGGTCCCGTATGACAAAAACTTGTCGATTTTGATATTGCACGTAGCTTTTGCATTCCGTTTCGACCTTCACAGCATATGACATCAGCGTAACTATAACTGAGAAGTAGGATGTGCCATCACTTTGATCGAAAATAAATTCATTCACCTGTCATTGCCCGATTTACCCGTCAAGTTTTGTTTGACTTTGAAATGAATGCATGGTTATTATCAGCCCCAAAACAGATGCGTAGACTCAACACATAACATTTTACAAGAGAACAGACTGGCATTTCTCACGCATATGCATGTTTAACATGAGCTAGGTACCACATATTTAATGATGATTCAAAATGCTACACTACATTTTTCCTTGAAATATAATTACATTACAATTTGAAGCAACATAGTAGATGATGTTGACGTATCTTCAACTGAAACGTGGGTATCGCCTCACTTTGGTTTCTTTTTTTCCACACATTGGCAAAATGTCATGGTGAAGTTTGGTTTAACCATGAAACTAAATACTAGGATTTTCTCGAGGGTCGAGTTTTCATGTATGCCGATGACACAACATTGTGGCGTCCCTAGATCTAAATGAAACTGAAAATAAAACGAAACTAGTAATCAATCAATTCAAATGTTGATGTAGAAACAATCATTTAATAAATAATGAAAATAAAACAATATTTATCCAGTTTTCAAGTGAGTATCAGCGCTCTCTCCAAATAAATCTGGGTTTCGGAACAACAGAATATACAAAATTCCATGGAACACAACTTGACAATGAATTGTCTTTCAATAATCAAATCGAATACTTGTGCACTTCTCTGAAAAACGTATTTTGCCTTCCTAATAATGAAATTGAATTTTTTGAGGCATAATCTCTTGGATATATACTATGGTCTAGTGTATTTTAAGCTTAATATAAATATTGCCATTTGAGGACACTCATCAGAAATAAATAGAATCTTTATAAGGCAAAAACGCTTCATTGGACTGATTTTTGATCTCAAATACAGAGAATCTTGTAAGAAAACATTCCAAGACAAAGAATTTTCCACATTACCATTGCCCATTACCAGATTTCACCAGATTTTATTCATATTCATATTTGGTCACATTACTTCTAACGCAAAGTTTTCCCCGCTAGGTAGTGCTGTTTCTAATTTACTGTTCGAGGAATATTTTCTGCCGCTTCATTTCGGTCTATCAGTTCTGCAATTTTGAAAAATGGTTGCTGATGTGATGAAATATATCGCATCTATCTTGAGCCTCATAAAAGATGAATACAAGGAGAAAACAGTGAAGGATCGAAGAGTGTTATGAGGCTGCTGAACGAATAAAAAAAGGTCTGAAAAATACTACTACTATGGGTGGGAAACAAAATCTACTAGCATTCTTGGTCAATATTACAACACTATGTAATCAGATGAAATTTGAGATGAAAAAAGGAGCAGGCCTGATTAGCCGGAAAGAGACAGCCTCTAATCGAGTATATTGGGATGATTCAGAATCGCCTTTCAATTCGCGCATCCGGACGGAAGTGATTAGTAATCTCAAGTATAAGAACCCTACCTCATTTTTGATCGACTGTAAGACCCTTTTTGTGAGACAAATTCAAAAGGCATTGAAAAAGGATGCATTTTCAAAGGTTAATATGACATTCGGTGGAGAATTTGAGGTTGTCAAAGGCGATCGAATCTTCAACAAATATAAGTATTTCACAATATCTAACGCATCCATCCATAGTAGCACTGATATGAATATGTGGTTTGAGGAACATGTTATGGAGCCAATCATGATAAAGTTAGAAGAGTTTCAGGAACGTGACAGAGGTTAGACGTTAAAAGCAGTAGTGGATTTGGGGGGTTAACGTAAACAAACTTGTGCCACACAGAGGTTCATCATACATTGAACTGCCTTCTCAAATCAAACGAAAAATCTTGATAATGCCTGCTTCGTTTGGGCCATTGTTTCGGCGTTGTATCCAGTTCCCCATGGACAACATTCAGATCACATCCTATCGTATCCTGACTATTCAAAAGTTCTGAAGTTGTAAGGTATTCACTTTTCAATGATAATTATTCGGATAAATAGTTTCGAAGAGCAGAATGATCTCTCAGTCAATGTTTACACGTTGAAACTTTTTAAATCCAAGTATACTGTAATACCGCTAAGATTGAGCATAGCAAAAAAAAAGCAAACATGTGAATCTACTCATGATTCATGACATGTATTACGATGAAAGATGTGAGGATTCAATAAATCTATGACGTTACGTCACCAACCAGAAAACACTTTGATTGGATGGAAGATCTATCTAGTTTGGTGAGTAATCAACTCGACAACCATAATGGAAAAAAATATTTTTGTCATAGGTGTTTTCACTGTTTTTCCACGCAAGCTAAGTTAGATAAACACCTTGAAGACTGCTCGAAGACAAAGGAATGCCTACCAAAATTACCTATGGAGGGAAAACATATTTTGAGGTTCAAAAATTTCAAAAATAAAATCACATCGCCTTTCGTCACATATGCTGAGTGTATTGGTATCTGCACAAGATGGCAATAAATATCAACGACACATTCCGGCATCTTTTGGATATTATGTGAATCGCTCTTATGATGATACACTATCATTTTATCGATCATTTCGTGGTGAAAATTGTATGAAATGGTTTGCCGACGATATAGGTCAGATATATCGGCCAGCCAGGAAACATTTTTTCAGGCAGCAACTCATTGTCATATATGTGACAAACCATTCAATATATCAGACAAAATAGTATGCGACCATAATCGTCTAATACCTAAAAATAATCAATCGAGGGCCATCACACAATGAGTGCATTATAAACTATCAAGGTGAATAAACAATTCCCATCGTGTTTCATAACTTATCTGGGTATGATGCACATTTTGTTATAGAAAATATTGCATTGGATCTCAATGGAAGTGTCCGTTTGGCCGATAACAAAGGAAAAGTATATCTCCTTCACTAAAAATATTTCTGGTAGGAAGATCCACTTTAGATTTTTTACCTCATTCAGATTCATGAGTTTTTCACTGGATACGATAGTATCATATCTATCAGATTTTCCAAATCTCATATCACATATTACTCACCAAACTAGATAGATCTTTTATCCAAATGAAGTGTTTTCTGGTTGGTGACGTAACATCATAGACATTAATTGAATCCTCACATCTTTCATCGTAATACATGTCTTGAATCATGAGTAGATTCACATGTTTGCTTTTATTTTTTGCTATGCTCAATCTTAGTGGTATCACAGTATACTTGGATTTAAAAAGTTTCGAAGTGTAAACATTGACTGAGAGATCATTCTGCTCTTCGAAACTATGTATCTGAATAATTATCATTGGAAAGTGAATACCTTACAACTTCAGAACTTTTGAATAGTCAAGATAAGATAGGATGTGATCTGAATGTTGTCCATGGGGAACTGGATACATATCACTGAATGTCATATTAATCTTTGAAGATGCATCCTTTTTCAATGCCTTTTGAATTCTTCTCACAAAAAGGGTCTTATAGTCGATCAAAAATGAGGTAGGGTTCTTATGCTTGAGATTACTAATCACTTCAGTCCGGAACACGAATTGAAATCCGATTCTGAATCATCCCAATGTACTCGATTAGAGGCTGTCTCCGGCTAATCAGACCTGATCCTTTCTTCATCTCAAATTTCATCTGATTACATAGTGTTGTAATATTGACCAAGAATGCTAGTAGATTTTGTTTCCCACCCATAGTAGTAGTATTTTTAAGATCTTTTTTTATTCGTTCAGAAACCTTATAACACTCTTCCATCCTTCACTGTTTTCTCCTTGTATTCATCTTTTATGAGGCTCAAGATAGATGCGATATATTTCATCACATCAGCAACCATTTTTCAAAATTGCAGAAGCAGGTTCAACAATAATTGAATGACCGAAATGGAGCGCCAGAAAATATTACTCTAACAGTAAGTTAGAAACAGCACTACCTAGCGGGGAAAACTTTACGTTAGAAGTAATGTGACCAAATATGAATGAAATCTGCTATTGAGACACATGTCTTATGGAATCATACTATATCAGAAAAATGAATTTCTATGGTGATATATCAGTCTGAAACACTATATTCACAGGAACAACAGTAAAAATGTTGACAAAAATGTTTATCGCGCTATTACAGTACCCAATTCGATAGCGACAAGTTGCATTACTGTATCTTTATCATGCAGCAAGTGAATGTTATACTGATTGGAAGAATAGAGAAACCAATATGCGAAAACTTCATATTGAATAAATTGAACTGAAAAATTCTTTGAGATACTTGTTTTCGCCTTCTTTAGCCTACACTGATCGTAAGTATCGATATCAGGTCGAATCCAACTCATGTATTGGAATAGAATGCTAGTTTGTATCAAACTCCTAGTATTACACTTCTGATGGATACATCATACTGTTCTGTTTCTGTTTGAAATCTGTTTTTTCGTTAATCAGCTGTCACCCCTATACGAACGACAACTCTCAGAAGTTGAGAAACTTGTGCGAGCTGAGGACTAACGAGGTCTTACCTTTTAACATGTGATTCCTAACACGGTTGCAGAATCATCGCAGCTTCATATAATAAATTCTCTCGAGAAAAATACTTCAACATAAGCATAAGCATGTATGGTGTGAAGCATGCGTGTGTATCTACAAAAAATGTGTGCATTATGTAATATTTGGGGACTCACAAACCAGTATAGCAGGACATCGACAGAAAATGACCACGTAGTCAAGTTGATGATTAAACTCAACTTCAAGGTCAGATCATGAAATGGTGGAGGGGAGGAATCACCGTGACAAGTCGTTGCTACGACGAGAGGGTGCCCGGTGACTCAAAGGTTCCGTTAGAGACAGCTGATGAGTTTTTAACTACATTTCCATTATAGTTTCTCAAACAATTATTAACTCCAAAAACTACATCTGTATAATTTTTGATTTGAAATTACTATGGATCTTCATCAAGTAACGGCCGAATCAATCAGAAAATTATTAACCCTTTTTAGTACCTTTAGATCTGATTCCAGAAAATTGTTCTGTATTGTCAGACATATAAGTTGGAAAAATTCGAAAGTTTGTGTTGTTTCATTGAATGAAAATGAGCATTTATTTTACTAATCGTCTCCCAAGTCTTTGGGAAACATTGAAGCCTCATGGGCCTATTGCGTTTTTCTCCCATCTTCATGATACCCCTTCTAACAATCTTGTGCCCTAAACTAGTTTGTACAGGTCTCTTGCTGGATGTATGTCATATTCTTCTGGACACAATTTGGATTGTCCATGAATTGTTCGCCTTCTGTGATCCAGTGCACCACATTCACATAAAATAAGACAAGATGTTTCTGTCCCTGCGTTACCTGCAGTTGAGGTCTTCGTATAAAAGCGAGCACTTTTCCCAATCACCAGAAATGGATTACTCTTTTCAATACGCGTTTCACCAAACAAGTTGACTTCAGAAAATGACTTTTCATCATCTTCATCTCGAAACTTTAGAACTATAGGTCCATTTAAGTCTATTTAATAGGCATACCGCATATTGGTTTCGATGCAGTTGTCTGTTAATCAGTGCCATATCCCTGATATGCCTATCAAGTAGTTTTTCTTATGTCTTAACTGCAAAAGACATGAGATGGATTGGTTACAAGGCCTACACAGAGCCCTGTCCGATATTCCCAGGTTTTGGAAGAACATAACCCTAATTAGTCTTCATGTCTTTATACATACCCCAGAGTCAAACTTGCTCTGAGGATTATACAAAAAAAGAAATTCAGCATTACTTAATGGTAAATAAAGATGGTAAAATGAAGTTCTCCATACAATCATTTTTACGAATACATCGGCAACTTGATTTCACCATTTTTACTTTTTCATTATTCAAAATGTTGCATTTTTGAGGTTATAAATAGAAAGAAATTTCATTTCATTGTAAAAAATAAACCCTAAAGTTTACATAAGTTTGTTTTTTTCTCTTTTCGGTATATTGTTATGAGAATGAAAGGTTTTTGGCTTTCACTATTCCATCGCTATACAAAAAACTGTGGTCAAATTCCAAAGGAAAGAAAAAAATGAATTTCAATATGAATTCTTCACAAAGATGTGTAGATCATGCATAAAAGTTACTTTCAGTTACAAACTGAAATGAAAGGCCCCTCCCAAAACAATTACTCTCACATGAACACTGAATTACACAATTTTGTAAAGAAATTATTTGAACCTTTTTTCGAATACTATTTTCTTCCAAGTTCAGTAAAATTCAACAGTGGGTGTTTTGGTAATTTTTATTGGGAATTTTTCATAAAATACAGATCAAGAAACAGTAATGAATATTTTCTAGGAAATGTGATGAAAATCTAATACACTAGACTGGCTCATTTTTATACAAACAAATATAACGACACTATTTATAAACGAATAAACGTGAAACATAAGTAACGAATAAACAAAAACTAGTAAGCGTTTCAGAATCGTAACAGAAATTAAAATTTATTGGCAATTGACAAGGTTTCCCTTCATATAGAAAATATACTTTATACGTTCTTGAGCATTTATTATATCAAGATCTGGGCGATTAGTATGGGCATACTTCATGTCTAACACGGTTTTATAAGCTTTCAATGCATCATCAAATTTTTTATCTTGAAACAACTTTTCTGCATCTTCATAATAATGGTTGATGGCCTGAAAATAAATATAATTATTTCTCAATGCATAAAAACGATGAAACAGTTGAATAGGTAGCGTTCAGAGTTTTACAGTGTTTGTAGCAGTTCAAAATTAATTGCTTATACACATGAATGTTATACATAAAATATAATGATTCATGCAGTTTACGGGGTCGCATCCCAACGCAGAAACAAATTTAACAAATATGATGGAGAAATTAGTAGCGTCAAACTTTCTACAGAAATACAAGCTATATTTTTGGACGATATCTACAAGATATTCTTCACCAAAATGTTTGACAACATGAAGATACATATCGTCTAGTGTTATATCATACTATATCACATTCAATAAAATATTCTTCAGTGTCCCTATGAACTGTCAAATTTGTCTCGATTACATTATTCTATATGTAACATAATTTTCATTCCAACATATTGAAATCGATACAGTATGTTACAAAAATTATGAATGTAATGGAAAAACTTAGAAAATTACTTATTGAAAATTCAAAAAAATATACCAGCAGTATGAAAAAACAAAATTGAAAAAACTCTTGTAATTGATCTTGTAATTTTGAATGCAATACACGAATAACAAAAGGAGAAAATTATTGGAAATTTTTGGAAACCGAAAGTTAATTACATTACTCAACAACGAACAGTTTAAACGAATTTTGAAACTGTTCAAATTGAAATTGAAAATGAATATTATTGAAATGCAAGTTTCACAGTTCAGTTATGAATCAATGCTTAGTTTTATTTTGCTCCCATCTTTTGTGACTAGTGTTCTAATATTGTCAAAACTGATAAATGAGTCCAGTAAATTGTTCTGTTCGATATTCAAAAATAATTTTTGAAACAACAACAAGAGGTAACAAAATGAGATGGAATTAATTGATTACATTTTTTTCTGCATGTACACTCAAATGGACAATAATGCACCAATTCTTTTGAAATTCTTTCAAATATCGAAGTTCGAACTTCAAACTTGTTTTTCTCGAAACAAGTAAAGAGTAAGAAACATAATATAACCGGGTGAAGATATATAGACATTTATAGAAATTATTAAAAATGTTTGTTAAATAAATACACATTCTAAATTACTTATTTGAAAATATCTGGTTCGTTTCAAGTTTGTTAAAACTTGCTATAATTATTTTCATGAGATGACATGTTAGTAATATATTTTGAAATGTGAAATGTTTGAGAATGCGTTATGAGACATTATTGAATAAATAAATAATTTCAACGAATAAAATTCTGTACTACATATTGATACTCAAACTTTCACTTTTCTAGTCTGTAGGAAATTACACTCTTACTCACAACATAGTGACAAACATAGCAAACATGGTAATTCAAAAGAAGAACTGAATGTTTCAACCAGAGCCGGATTAGAAAGTCTGGAGGCCCTGGGGCAACGAAGGAGTGGAGGCTACTTTATTTATTTTTTTGTTAAAAGTTGAATTAGCTTCCCGATGAGAAAATTAAAAATTTTCATAAAAGGAAAATCGGGCGAAAACGAACGCGTTCAATAGATAGTGTTGTTTTAAAATTTCCATTCGAGTGATTTCGTCAAATAATTTTTGAAATTTTGAGCTCGAAAAAACGAAAAGATGTAAGGATGCCCTGCAGGGTCAACCGATTTTCGAACTTTTTTTTACTTATTTTATTTCTCTCCAATTCATGGGTACAAATTATAAATTACACATTGAAAAAAGTATTGCCACTGAAATGCTCGATCAAATCAAAGAAAGAAATTAAATGGAAATTAAATGGCTTTCTGATATACCGACAACAATATCATTATGTTTATGCAAGTATTCTTAGTAAAAATGCAAACAAATGTTTGAGAGGAAATACGTAAAAGTTGCTGACTCGTCAAAATTTGGATATTTATTTGTCTTTATGGTGAAGCAGTAGCCGATCGGGTTGATGTGGTAGGTTTGCTCAACTTAACCAGTTGACCGCTGTGTCCAACCCATGATAGGATTCATACGTTTAAAGATAAGACCTCGTTAGTACAGTTAGCGACAGTTGGTTAACGGATAAACAGATTTTCCAACATATTGTGGAGGCCCCTCTCCTGTGGAGGCCCCGTGGCAATAGTCCCACCTGCCCTCTCCTAAATCCGGCTTTGATTGCAACTACCAAAAATTCGAATATTTTCCAACGTCGTGAACTTAAAAAGTGTTTATATTACCTCGGTGATTTCCTGAATTTCAGCGATAGGTGGTTCTTTTCGGCAACGAAAACAAATCTGTAGTCTTCTATTTCGTTTTACAGAAAACACGAAATCACAAGTGGAAGTTTTGCAAGGAACTTTTACAACTGTTTGCAAACTTGCAGCCATAGGCCATTTCTCTACGCATGGTGGACACGTGCATTGAAAAAAGTAGTTCTCCCTTAAACGTTCCTGCCTATCTTCTAATTCCATGAATAAGTAGTTCGGGCCATAATTATCATAAATTATCTCTCCAGCTCTTATTGGCTTTACGGTTCTCACTAACATTCTTGTTTTATCACTGTACCTGTAACATTCAATAGACGTTGCATGACGTGTTCAATAGGCTTTTCATTAGTTCGTATTTCCATTGTCTAATCTGGTATAAATTGATTTGAAATCACTAAAAAAAATCTATAAAAATTAAAAAGATTAGCCGAAAAAATAACAATCATATTAAGCAAAAAAACTGAAATTACAATGAAATAAAATTCAAGCAACAATAAAAAAATTGAACTATGAGAGATGAAAGTTAAAAACTATTAACAAAAAATGAAAATTAAAATTAAGAGATTCTAAGCTACCATCAATCAACTAAGAGAGGAATCATCAGGACTCTAGTAGACCGTGCTTTCGGGCTCTGTTATACAAAGGAAGAACTCGAAATGGAGCTGGGCATCATCAAAAATGACCTTCAACGGAATGATTACTCCAAAGTGATGGTGGAACAGACGTTGTCTAGAAGTCAGCAAGAGTCTTCCCTACATCAGAGGATTGTCGGAAAGGATAAAAAGAATTGGGTCCAAGTATACCATCAGAACCTGCTTCAGCTCTGGGAACACTATCCGTAGCAGCCTCACGAAAACCAGGCCACCAAATGCGGACTGCGATTCCAAGAATTACATTTACCGGATACCCTGCGAGTGCGGAGAATCATACGTCGGTGACAATAAAAGGCCATTAAAAGTTCGTGTTAGGGATCACACGTTAAAAGGTAAGACCTCGTTAATCATTAGCTCGCACAAGTTTCGACTTCTGAGGGTTGTCGTTCGTAGGGGTGCGACAGCTGGTTGATGGAAAAACAGATCTTAAACAGAAACAGATTTTGAACAGATCAACATAACATTAAGTAGTCTCAAGCTGAACTCATCCACAAGGGGAACACTGGTTTAGGATAAAATTCAAAGAAGCCGTATATATCTTGAATTTCACTAGTTCGGACTTCCATTGTCTATTATATAAAATGATTTGAAATCCCTGAAACAAGTAAAAAAGTCATCACCCGAAGACGATTGTAGATACCAACAATCGAAACGTCGTGAACTAACGTGACTTGGAATCTCTACACTTTTCAACTATTCTTTTTTAATTATTCTTTTTTACTTGTTTCAGGGATTTCAAATCATTTTATATAATAGACAATGGAAGTCCGAACTAGTGAAATTCATCACGAAACATTGTCAATCACCTTCAAACAAACCGTATATATCTTGTCCAACAACGCATTTAGCCAAGCTAGTGTAGAGATACACAACATATGGAAACCTATATTCAAGCGGAACACGACCAGTCACACGGTCAGCTCCCGCTAAAACCGATGAAGCGGAGAGAGGGAAGAGGGGATAGGTGAAAGCACTCGAATGACCTATAAATAGTCAGATCTTGGAGGAATAAGTCGAGTTACCAACCGAAGACGATTGTGGATACTAACAATCGAAACATCGTGAAGTACCTTGGGTTAGAAACTTTTAATTTTCATTTCTTATTAATGATTTTGCATTTTTCATTTCGCGTTAATAGTAGAATTTTTTGATTTATTGATTGTTGCTTGTATTTTATTTCATTGTAATTTCAGTTTTTTTTGCTTAATATAATAATTTTTCAGTTAATGTTTTTAATTTTCATAGATCAAATCAATTTATATCATATTAGACTATGGAAGTCCGAACTTATGAAATGCACCACGAAACATTGTCAACCACCTTCAAACAAAGTGTTCAATAGGGTTGTTCAGTCAAAAGTAGGTAGTTAGGGGATATGAATATTTCGGGATTTTATTTCGAAATAATTATTTTTATTTTCTAGTACGTATGTATCTCTCCTCGATATAATCCAATATCCAGCGTGTTATTAGCTGGGGAAGTAGTTGTTTTCCGGCAAGCATTCACCAGAACCTACAGTGTTGGTAGTTGGGAGAGATGAATCTTTCGAGATTTCATTTCGAAATATTCATTTTCTAGTACGTATGTATCTCTCCTCGATACATCGTTTAAACACGGTTCGATCTTTGTTAGAGTATTGGGGACTTTTGTATCCACCATACTTTCACAATGTAGCCAGATGAATACAAGCAACCAAAAAAATAGTTGAACTTCAACACCGCTTACACATAAATGTGTAAGCGGTGAATGGTCTTTTGTATATGTGATGAAGTCATGTCCCGTTTTTCTGAATCTATTTTTTGAGACTGTTTTCCGAAGCATCAGATTTACTCAGAGAAATTTTAGTCATAGTTCCGGTGCGATTTCATTTTGGGGATGAAAAAAAATTAAATGAGCCTATTGTATAAACATGTAATCCGTAATGATCTAAAATGGTGAAAATTTCCACGAGAATTTTGACCAATAATTTGCTTCCCTACTACAACTCATGTATGCTATTCCTCACGACGACAACATTATAAATGATCTACTCAAATGTTACCCGAAACGTGTTCAGTTTTCGATGGAAACTCAAAATACCTTGTGTGGAGTGTGAACCTATGCTTTTGAACTTGAATTTAACAGGTAGTGCCAATTTCAATTGAATAAGACAAAGGAAAAAACAAAAGTCTTAATACTGATTCAAAAGCATAAGCGAAATACAAAACACATATTGCTACTGAAAGGACAGTTTGTTTGATATACATCTTTGGCGTAATTAGTGAAAAAAACTCAAAACGTTAAATCGTTCTGTCACATCAATCTTTTTGAGATATCAACTTCATAATGGAAAAAATCTTTCAAGTATTGCTTCAAACACATGTAAAAGTGTATCGCTGTTAAAAAAGCCGAATATTTTGAAAAACAAAAACAATTTGTTTAAAAAGAATTAAACACACACGCACCCACACGAATTTATGAGAGCCTGGGTAAAAATGTCACTGCATTTCCATAACAAAACAGTAAATATTCAAAAATGGTACTTTTTTCAACAATGTGGGGAAATAGTACATGGGTGACCTGAAAAATTCTTCAGTATGCGTTAATAAACTGGTTTCGATGTTTAGAGGACATATGCACTATATCAGGAGTCCCTAAAGTCTGAAGTGTATTTCAGAAAAAGAAATCAGAAAAAAGTTCGTACATGTATGACCTTGACCATTTCCTCAGTTGTTATGTCAAGGTCATTTTTAAAAAGAAGCCCATATTTTCATCGCGGATTTTATAAGAGTAGAAAAATGTACGCCTCCACGATTATGAGGTAATGAGGTATCGAGGTAATGAACAAGAACAAATCTTATTACACCATTGAATAGCCAGGGATAAATACTTGACCTTTCTTCTGAAACTTTTTCTCTGAAATGATTTTCTTGAAGAAAATTATTTCAGTGTTCCCATACTTTGATGTTAAATGCTTTCATACTTTTCACCCCATTTTATTAGGGAATTTTTGAAGGGACTCACCGGATGATACTTGAATCACATGAATGATTGAAAAATGCTAAAGTAGTAAATAATCCAGATCCAATACATTCAATTAAGTTTTCCTCCTCTACAGCACTTTTGAGGAGACTGTCGTCATTAGGATATTTCAGTTGAGCTATTTCATGTACGTTACAAGTCAACAATTGACAATGTCTGAGGATGAGTAGTCCGATGAAGAGTTCTTTGTCATGTAGAACTTCGTCATGTGTTTTGAAAGGAAAAAAGTCGGTTTTTTTTAAGACGCGCAGCAAGTATACTGCTGCATTAAGATCATATATCTGCTGACTATATATTTGATTAACATTTCGATACAAGAATAGCATATTATTATAATCATCAGAACGATAAACTTCTTCTTTAGTTAAACCCTGGTAATGCGATTCTAACTTGCGCAAAAAGTTATCTTTTTGTTCATTAAAAAATGCATATCCTCTTTGAGTGAGAATTCTCAAGCACATTAGTTTATCGAAACTGCCCTTGAGTGTTGGATAAATTGGACATTCAATTTTGTGAAAAGATGCGTCTGCTTTTTTCTTGCAGTCATTGCTACAGTAGACAACATTTGCGCATGTTGAACAGGGGATGATAAGTTGATCAACATATGTAAAACAAACTTGGCAGTGTGTTAAATCACGATCCTGGTCTAGCAAAGCCACATGGGGATCTTCTTTAACAATTAGGGTTCCCACTGAAATATTTTCTTTAGCAACTGCGTATCTTCCTAAACGATCATCAAATTGTATATCAACGAGTGGACTGAGGGAAGGATATTTTTTGCTTCCCTCGAACTTCTCAGTGTCTCGTATCCTTTCTGTATTGGATGTTGAAGCCGTTTTATTTTTCTTACAATATTTTATAGCTTTGATTTCATTCTGGAGTTCGTCTCCCGTTAAATTGCTATTGTCTCTCAATAATTTGAGTGCTTCATCGTAATATTTGTCCGCAATTTTAAAGTCGCCACGAGCTTCGTAGCACTTTGCTTTGCTCCATAATATTATATATTTCAATGAAAATGAATATTTTCCAATTTCATCAAAATAAATTNCGTGTTTATAGCTTCAGTTACAGTCTCTTCTCCGCCCTGATTCATATTGACAATCCTACTTCCACAAAACAAATAAAATATGTTTGTTCGTGGATGACTCACTGGCACCATAGGAAATGAATAAATATGGTATGTGGATTGCAGCGTACAAAAAAACGCGTGAAATAATAACGCACGTGGCGTTGCACCCACTGTGTAGGTATCGGAGTGTTTGGCACTTATTACATTTCCTAGCTCGTGAGCGCAATAAGTAGCGTTCACGGTGTAGGAAACGTAAAAATGCGTCCGTTCCAGTATATTCGTCATCGTTTCCGTACGCGATCGCCGATAGCCTTTGTAATTTGTGTGCTTGATTTTGACGTATTCATCTGGGAGAATAGTTACCAATGCTACGATGTAGCAAAGTCCAAAGTGAGTGGATCTATTCGACCCTTAACTACAACCCGCGACGGTCTATTGTTTTTCTTATTTGTAATTTGTCGGCATTAACTTCTGGGTTCATTTCGCTGCGAATCTCTCAATTTCTGATCATATTCGTTCAGGTATCATCGCAAAATTTCAATACTTTTCGGTAGCCCAAATGGTCGTTGGAGAGAATTATTGACAAGTCATCTGCTAGGTTCAACTGGGCTCTGACATTATTATACTTGGGACTTGGGACAACTGACAAGTTAATACTCAACGGATAATGGTGTATGACGTGTCTCACATGCAGGTTGGTCTTCACCTTTGAGCAGATATGCTGTTAATTTAGTATTTCATATCCTTAGACGGGCTGAGTTAACTTGGTCGTGGCGATTCAGATCGTCAGAATATTTCCACTTCTCAAATGTATTTTTAATCTGGGACAGTTTTGAGTTGGAATTTCTTCAGAGGTTTTACCAGTTTTCGTTGAGCTTATGGGATATATGTATGCGGATATCCGAGACACTGACTGGAATATTTTCTTTTTCAGGTTTTCCAATAGCTATTTCGCAGCCTTGTCTGCCTTTTCATTCGCTCTGATACCAACAACAACATGACTTGGTGTCCAGAAAAAAAATTTTTTATTTTCCATTTTGGCCAAGAAAGTGAAAAACGTCACTTATTTTTTGAGCAAGTGAGTTTTTCGTTGCGTTGTGAAATCAATTGAGTTTGCTTAATTGGGATTCTCTAGCTGAAGAATATACTATGCACCCATTATCCAATTTGGATTGTACAAGAGTTTTGTACATCAATAATATTATGTTTGTGTGTGCACCCAATTTGACACTACTCACACACTTTTCAATATTTAATGTTTTTCGACTTCTTGTAATGAGTGAGTTGATTTGATCATATCAGTTCAGTTTTTTGTCAAAGACTAGGCTTGAAAACTTCACTTCATTGGCAATCGTTCAATAGTTAACTCAGGTTTTTCATAAGCTTCTCGCCTGCGCCAGAAGTGAATACACCGATTTTTGATGTGAAACATCTACAGCCGTACCCAACACCCATTGCTGGCGTGGCGACAGCCGTGGGAACGGGATGGCATACGCAAGCGACTGTGCGATTCTCTTCCCACTGGTTCGGCGTTACGCTCTCTCGCCACACTGAGCGCGGATACCTATAGTGTATACTACAGTATACATAACCTGTGGTTTACTAAATATATAGGCTTTAAAAATAACAAAAATAAAATATGTCTGACAGTGATAATGTAGGAAGTGAAAGTGAGCAGCCTTCACAAAGAATTTGTAAGGCACCGTCTGAAACAAAAATATATAATTATAAACATATTATGAATTTGTTGTTAAAAAATGCTCTCAAACTTCCTATGAAACAAATAATCTGAGATGATCAGGACCACAAAATTTTGGTCTTGTTAAAAAAAGAGCAAGTATGACCCTGTCCATGTACTATGTGATCATAATTTTTTTGAGTCGAATATGCAATTCAATGAGTTCATATGTATATAGACAGAATGTCAGTTCCGCATTTTTACGTTTCCTACACCGTGAACGCTACTGGTTCCGTTGACGAGCTAGGAAAGGTACTGCGCGCCAAGCTCTCCGTTCCCTAGACAGTGAGCGCAACAATGCGTGATTGAAACTCAAAATGCCTGACAGTAGGTCATAGTGGTAGTAGTAGGTGGTAGGTTTTTTCTAACAGTAATACAAACAAACTTTATCTCTCATATACATACATTCTGATAGTAGGGTACATTGTGTAATGAGTATTTATTAAACAATTATTTGATAAATTTGAATAAATGCACCATAAAATGCACTATACAATTTCTTACTACTATTAAATAACTGTTTTTGGTGAGTAAAAAACACTTTGCTATTATAACAGTTTTGCTGCTTTAAAAAAATGTCTCTATCGTAGCAAAAAATTTCTCTCAGTTTACGTACCTCCTTTGTTCATACAAATGATGAATTGAGCGTTCTATAGGATTTGCTTGGGCATTGACAAAAGTTTCACATATTTTATAACTTGAAATGGTAGCCGTTAGCGTCGACTTATGGAAATTTTTGGCTTCGCTAGGAGTCGATCCTTTACTGAAGTACTTTAAAAATTGATCTTTCGTAGACGAGCTTACTTTCAGACAGCTATAGGCTTCTTCCACCGTAACTCTGTGGCTATGCGTAAAATGCAATTGATATTGTAATATTTCTCCAAAAAAAGCTTACTTCTACAATGGTGTTTAGGCCCTTCTTGAGCAAGGGATCCCTGCATCTTGAAAATTTGTTATCATTTTCAACCTTAATGAAGATTTTGGCGTCGCAGTTCCTGTTTTTTCCCTAATGCTGCTTGTTTTTCTTTACTTATTTTTAGTTTTGTGCTGACAAACCCAATCTTTTCGATACTGTAGTTTTTTTTATTTTAGGATATGTTCTGTTTACAATCCACTCTGTGCAAGTAGATTTAGAAAAGTTTTTAATCCAATTTTTTGCGGTAATATCTACATCTCTGTCGATGTTAGTTTTCAGAATAAATTTGTTTTGGTCGATGTCAAACGTGTTTATAACTTCAGTTACAGTCTCTTCTCCGCCCTCATTCATATTGACAATCCTACTTTCACGAAACAAATAAAATATGTTTGTACGTGGATGACTCACTGGCACCATAGGAAATGAATTTTAAGACACTTGTCCTAAGGCTCTTCAGTACCAAATTGGATAACATTATAGAAAATACACACAATTCATTCATGAATTACGATTTTGAATGTCACTGAATAAGCTTTTTGGTTGGGGAGATTCTGTTGATTGAACTAGCTGAACATCTATGTTTATTAGTTTATTCATAACAGTAGATTGTTTATGTTTCAGTAATTGATAGTTAGAAGTATTTGGTTCAGTGTTATCATGTCCAATTTCTGTATTTCTCGATTTTTCTGTTCCATCTGTATTTTTACTTTCATTTTCGAAGTCTTCTTTCGTGGTTGAAACCACTGTTCTGTTTTGACCCTGCATTTTTTTATATGTAGGTCCAGCTTCACTGCTATGTGGAATGTTCTGTTGCTTATTTTTTGTCTGATGTACTTGAAGCTCGGCGACAAGTTTTTTGTTCGTTTCGTTTGAGACGTCAATTTTATCCTCCAAACGTGTTTTGTTTTCAGATAGATTTTCAAACTTGTCATTCATTTTCCTTAATAATTGTTTCAAATAGAAATTTTCTGTCTTCAAATAGTCGGGATTGAAATTAAATGTAGGAGCTTCTGATGAATTACTTTCATTTTCACAGCACACAATTTTAGAATCATCAACTGTTTTGTATGGTTTTCTTGCAATACAGCTCTTATGAAAGAAGTTTCCACACACAACACATATCACAACTGATACTTGTTTAGTTTTACAGCATTTGAACATATTTTTAAAGTCTGTTTCCTCAATAATTTGCATATTATTGAGGAGCTCTGGATTTTCGCTATCATTGTCATAGAACGGAAGGAACAAATTAAGGAGGTCTACAAAATACCCGTCCAATACAATAATACATAATATACAAAATCAAGATTCTATACCAGAAACCTCAATTTTACAATAGCTCAGGAAACTGAAAGGGAGAGTGGAAAAACTCAAACTATATGTTCATGTTCGACAGTGAGTAGTGTGTGTCGAAGTGCTCCTAGTAAATAGCTAAATTCGCTAAGAAAACGTGCTTCAAAATTNGAGCTAAGGACTAACGAGGTCTTACCTTTTCACGTGTGATTCCTAACACGGTAACAAGAAACATGGAACAAGAAAGTAAAAAAAAACAACCTAAGAATATCCAACCTTCCACAAAAAAATAAGGAAAATACCAGAATAGAAGTAACTGAACTTTTAACTTCGAAGATAATCACGAAGCTAAGTGATGAAGACATAGAATTCTGTCACCGCATAGGAAAAGTAAATGAGAACGGGAAACATTCAGGTATACTTTTGAAACTTCGAAGTCATGAGATGCGACAACAGATCTATCACAAAAAGAAATGTTTGAAAGGGACTGGTGTTATAATAAGGGACGATTTAACCAGATTGCGAGTCGAACTGATGACGAAATCAATCGAAAGGACATCCATGAATCAAGTGTGGACCGAAACTGGGAAAATCTATATCAACCACAACAATAAGATTGTCTGATCGACTTTCACAAAGTCTTCACTTGATTCTATCGAGTACAATGTAAGATTACAATTTTTTCTTGATTACTAGATGTACTTCCTCATCAAAAAATCTAGTTAAACTTAGATATTTTGAATTGTTATTACTTCAGTATTTCATTACTATTTATTCCTCCCAAATTCATTCATCCGATACAAAGCTTTCATTTTTTGTTTCTAATTGACTTAAAATAAACTGCAATGTTAGAATTGTCAGAAGTGCTAGATGTGCAAAAGGATGTGAAAAGCCATAAAGCCGCAGGAAAAACTGAGAAAGTTGGCATATTTCATTTTAATATTAAAAGCATAAAAAAAATATTGACGAACTCATGGTATATATATTCAAGACGAATTCGAGTACATTGATATAATTGTTCTATCAATATGCGGGAACCTAGATTTATTAAGTGATTTTCATATTCCAAACTATTCAGCATATTATAATGAGTCGAAAAATAATCAAAATGATGGCATTATGATCTATGTCAAAGATTCACTACCAGTGTATGCGAATATAGATAGTTTAACAGAAACAAAAATTTTGAGAATTACAATGAAGATTTTCAATTTAACATTCGATATATCTGCTTCATATCGGCCTCCCTCAATTAATATTAGAACATATATGGAAGAATTATCGGAATATCTATCAAATATAAAAAAGCTTGATACAGAAATATTTCTGGGAGATATTAATATTAACCTTCTCGACAAAGCTTCTAATGATGTTAACAACTACAGGAATATTTTAACTGAAACAGGTTTCATATCCTACATTAATGAACCAACTCGGGTTACGGAGGTATCAAAATCTATTATTGACCATATATTCATTAGG
>NW_019291441.1:61020-128541 GCF_000500325.1 Leptinotarsa decemlineata | reverse complement strand
TATTAATATTTGTTTCAATTGGTCATCAAAAGGAAAAGAGATACGGAGTACTATAAGGACGATCCGTATTGAGATTGATGCAACACTTGACACGAGTTCAACAATTCTTGCTATCATGATTCATTTCTCGCCGTGGACCACCTAAACAATTTATCACAGACAATGGAACAAATTTTGTTGGGGCGGAAAAAGAGCTCAAAGAAGCTGCTGGTATGTTGGATTTTACGAAGTTGTCAGATGAAGTTACTGTATGGAAATTCAACCCTTCAGCTCGTAGCCATATGGGTGGAACATGGGAACGCATGGTTCGTTCACGGCTTTCAGGATAACTTCGAAAACACCTTGTCCCAGAGAAGAAGTTCTTCAAACCTTGATGGCCGAAATTTAATATACAGTGAATTCTAGACCTGCAACACATATCTCAGTAGACCCTAATGACTCAGAAGCGATCACTCCCAATCATTTTCTGTTGCTGAGACCAGATGGTATCGATATGTACAGTGAAAACAAAAATGATAAACTTGGAAGAAAACAGTGGCGGTTCGCTGAAAGTTTGGCAAATTCATATTGGAAAAGGTGGGTCACAGAATATCGTCCTACCCTGATTCCAAGAAGTAGGTGGCATTCCAGAAGTGAAACTATTGAAATAGGAGACATAGTTGTGATAATAGATGAAAATGCATTTAGAAATGACTGGTAACTGGGTCGCGTAACTGAAACGTTACCTGGTAGAGACGGCGTGGTACGCGTCATTCGAATCCATACGAAAAAAGGCAGCTTCGTTAGACCAGTCACTAAACTGTGTATTTTGCCTAATGATGTGAAGACTTGACTTCTTCACGGGGTGGAGGATGTTGAAGACACTGTATATAAGTTTGATATTTTATTTTGACAGATTAGTCACTTGTTTTAAGACAATTCAATATTGAGAATTTACTATAAGTCAAGTTGAGTAAAAGTTGCTTTTGAAACGGTATTAACTAGGTCTATTGAACCAAAAAGTTTTAACAGAATGCATTTCAGACAGCAATTTCTAGGCAAATCTTCATCGTCTATGATGACTACGTCGTCGACTCGTAGATGCTTATCATACCACTTCGTTCTTCCCACCAGTGAGGGAAAATATTCTTCAATCCACCGCTTCCAGAAAAGATCTGCCAAGAGCTGTGCAATCTTCCATTGCACAGTGTACTCAGCTTCAATCAATAATGTTGGAAAAACTCCTCCTTTGGGAAATTTCTCTTTTATTGTTACTCGAAGGGCTATTTTCATGGACTTCTTCAGCCTTTCCCAGAATCCTCACATGTGAGGAGCTAGGAGGCTCTGGAATACCCAATGGATCCCTTTTCCAGTCATTTTCTCCACCATCTTATTCTGATATATCTATAACAAGGAATCTTCCAATTCTTTAGCTGCACCTCCCGGATTGGTTCAATAATCGGAGTGAATGCATTGCGGGCATCCTCTTCTTCCCACCAATCGTCTGATAGCTAAAATAGCAGAATTAGTGATCAGAGAACTAGCTAGTTATGAATGTACAGTCCTTGTTCATAGATACCTAAGTAAAACTCCGTAGCGTTTTTCATGATTTCTTCGGACAGTGATCATCATAAGACCAAAATAGTCCATTCCTGTAAAAGTTAAAGTCCTGACAAAACTATTTACCCTGCATTCAGGTAGTGTCTAAAATGATAGACACTAGAATGATAGATCGTCAATGTCATTTGAAGTCTCCAGTCTTCCATCTCCTCTTGAAATCCCTTTCGAATCTAAAAAAGGAGATAACTTGTAAATTCTGCTATTTTTAGAAATTGTAGATTTTTTCTTTGAGAAAGTTGATTTCTTCCTGAGAATTTTGATTCTCAGTGTGTTTCATCAAATATTTTTCCTACCGAGTTAATTTAATCTGGAAGCAAACTGTATTTTAGAATTTTTAGTACACTCAGAATTCATGCAGTGTTTCTCAAAAGTCTCAAAAAAAAGAGAAACGACTAATATCTGGCAGGGTATAGAAAATAATATCGTTACACAAAATAGTTAGTAGATACCCAACCAGCAAAATTGTTTTATAATTTCATGGTACTGCAACAGTTTTATTTTGTTGGTATTTTATAATTACTTCCAAAATGCTNTACGATATTATTAAAAGAGTGGCGCGCTTAAATTTTACTAATAATTAATAGGCTATATATTTGTCAATAAAATTTCATTCGCAGTTGAAATATCAATCTTTGAAGCAGAAACAATGTCTTTACCGGTTTTGTAGGAACAAAAGTGAAATTATTAAAATGACCCCAATCTTTGTATTTGTTAGTTTTCAGTTGGTGACATATCTATTATATTTTCCTAGTGTCCAATACAAAATTACTTCTTATGCCTGCATTATATTTTATAACACTTATTTGGAATTACTAAAAAAACTTTTATAAAATTGTATTTCAATTATTTTATAAGATTCTTTATGAAACTACTTTTCAAGAGTGTTAGAAAAATTTTATAGTAAACACATTGAGAACATTCCTGGGAGAAATACAGCTTTATAATTTGTTTCTCCGAAACGTTTTCACAACCTTCATGAAATATAAAATTGGTAGTTGGGTATTCTTTTTTCATCTCAAACAGATATTCTTTTTTCCTATTTGATTCTACTGAATTATCGTCGCGATTTTTCAATTCAGAAACCTTATTATCTTTCAAAAATCCTGGACCATTAATCCATCGACTTGTTTAAGCCATTCACAAGAAATATTTTCACGTATTGCTTCATCTGCTTGTAACAGGCCTCGATCTTTGTGAAACCGGGTGTTTCATTCTTGAAGCTGGATTTCGAATGCCGGAGCTCATCGGAGAGGGATGCTGGGTAAAATAATTTTCAACTGAGAATTATTTAATATATTTCCTTTGACAATATAGACGGATATGAAGGTGATCACTACAAGCTTGTGGCCCAGGAGTATACTTTTGGTTTACAGTGATAAGGTACGAATTTATGATGACAGATCTTACTTGTCATGGAGTATATAATAGCCAAGTCAAGCTGTCAGCTCGACTTGGCTATTATTACAGGATAATTTCTGTTGTAGACTTCCGGAGGCAGAGTGAGGGAGATTTCTGTTGTTGGCTGCCGGAAGCAGAATAAGGAAGATTGATGGTGGAAATGAAGAGACCTGGAAGGAGAATTCGGTCAAACTGACATGCCTTTTTGTTCATACTCGTTAAGAGGATCCTCACTATAGATAATGAATGGCCTTATTAGAATAGATTGTGCAAACCGGGCTATGTTACAAATATCCCCAAGACAGTGGGTATGTTATACCTTCAGATAATAATCAATAATTTCCTCGTGTTTTCTATTTTGGTTTCTAGAATCCACAAGTGTGTTGAGCTGAAAGGTTCAATTTTTTTTAATATAATTTTAGCCAACTTATAACAGTGTTAGAATCTTCTCAATAAAAAGTTCCAACAATTTTTATTTTATGATTCTCTCTGATAGCTTTAGCTAATCGACTGCCTAAGACTGCTGCTTGAAGCTCCAACCTTGGTAGTGATATGACTTTCGAATGACTTTGCCATCACAGAACTAACATATATCGACTGTTCATTACTCAAATTAGCAACTGATGCGAAAGTTTTCAAGTTTGCATCACAGAATATATGCAACTGAATATTTTTGGATAAGATACTAACTCTGTACCATGTAGGTATTTTGAAGAATCAAATTTTTCTCATCTCTTTCAACCATCTAATCCACTCTCTATTCGTTATACAAGAGGAGATTTCTTCTATTACAGTTGATGACTTCGACAGCTCGGGTACAGATACTGACAACTTGCCGCCATATTTGCTTCTCGGAAATGACTGGAATACTAAAAATCCGAATCAAATCGAAAAAAAGTGTGATTTGTATGAATTTCTTCCAACACCAAAATTCAAGACACGCAGACACGCAAGAAGTCTCTCAATTATAGAGCGCAAAAAGTTGCAAAAAAATTATTCGGTTATTTTGCCATACTCTCATAGTTGTTTATGTTGCAATACATTTTAATTGTATCTAATAATAGAAATACCTACTAACGAGCGTATTACTACAAAATTGTCAATTGCAGATACGATTTCTGCTATCTCCCAAAAAATGTTTTTCAGGTAGAAAGTTATCAACTGTATCCATATATAAGTACTCGTAATCAACCCCTTGGAAGATATATACAGTGAACATGTTCAAAGCCATACTCCTCATCAGTATTTTCTGTGCCAGCGTTTTGGCTCAGAGACCCTTTTATCGAAACTTCAATGATATTGGTGAGTTCATTTTCAATTTATGTACAAGAAGTTGCATGAGCATGAGCAATGGCTCATCATAGAAGATTAATTAAGTTTTTTTTATGAAATAACTGTATCACTATGACAATTTTGTCATGATTGCTCATTATCTTTATTCCAGATATAAATGATCAGTATCGAGAATTGCTTTTCACTTGATATGACCTCTAATATCATTCACAAAAAGTGATGCGGTTGTTTCTTTGCATATCCTAGTGAACCCACCAATAATATCGTGGACGTGGCTTACAGAACGAATAATAATTTGAGCAAACTTACTGAAAACAAAACGTCAGTGTCGGAAAGATCTGGAATATATATTTTGACTTGTGACTCTTGCCCAAAACTTTATATTGGCCAAACAGGGACAGACAGACAGACAGAATGTATTTAATTATGCTAGTCTGATTGGGTGGAGAATATACTTTTCTTTTTATGGATCTCTAACAAAGTGTTTAAAATAAATATACAAGGCAAAGGCAAAATTTTGTAAAAGATGAAGATAGGTTGACATGGTTCGTTGAATGAAGCTCCAGCTATTATTCTAAGTGCTTTTTTTGCATACGGAACATCCTTTGAGCATGAGAAGATTGTCACCATAAGAGAGTTCCATACATTAAATGGGAGTGAAATAGTGAGTAATACGCAGTTAGTAATGTATTGGTACTTATAAATCTTTTCAGCTGGCGAAGAAGGTAGAGCTGAGTTGAAAATTTTTTGCATAGAAAGTCAATATGATTTTTCCATTTAAGTGAGTCATCAATGATTATACCTTATAATTTTACGTGCTTCTGTGTGGTTACCCTATTATTTGAAGATATAACTATTTGTTGAGTTTTTCCCCTATTGAATTTCAAATTATTGGAAGAAAACGAGTTTACAGCCTTTTCTTCAATTTCATTGGTCTTGTCGAGTAGTTTACTCATGTCGGAGTTAGAATGAATCATTGTTGTATCATCTGCAAAACAGATGACTCTACTAGGTAGTAGGCTTTGAAAAATATCATTCACATATATTACAGAAAGTACAGGTCCAAGGATTGACCCCTGAGGTATGCCAGGGGAAACTACTTTCTCTACAGATAATTCCCCGTTTGTGCAGACGGCTTGTTTCCTTCTGGTTAAGTATGAATTAAATAAGTTTAAAGCTGTACTTCTTATTCCAAAAATTTTAAGTTTACTGATAAGGATATTGTGGTTGACACAGTCGAAGGCTTTACTCAAATCCCACAATGTTAGCGAGGTGAATTCACCACTCTCCACATGTTCAATAACTTTTTGTATTACATTTCCCACTGCGTCTATTGTAGATCTATTCTTGATGAAGCCAAATTGATGGTCATGAAGAAGATTGTATTTGTTTAAATAATTGGAGAGGCGCTCTTTAGTTACAATTTCTAGGATTTTTCCTAAAATGGGTAACATCGAGATAGGTCTATAGTTGTATGGTATATTGGGATCACCTTTTTTTAAGATAGGCACAATTTTACTTATTTTAAAGACATCGGAAAAGATACCTTCCGTGAAGGAGCGATTCATTAATTGTGTCAAAAGTTCAACAAGAAAGTCAATAGTTTCTTTGATGATTTGACTATTCAAATGAAATATGTCAAAGCTAGAGGTGTTCTTGAGTTTTCGAATCGCAAGTGTTACTTCTTCATGATCAACTGGTAGTAGAAAAAATGAATTAACTGGTTTTGGGAGGCTAGAAATATAATCGAGAGCGGAGATGTTGCAGGTAGGTAGGGATTTAGTGATATTCTCGGCAATATTCGAGAAAAATATGTTAAATTCATTGACACTGATGTTGTTGGAAATTGTTTTGTGCTCACTAGTAGAGTTTCTTTCGTAGTTCAATAAGTTCCAAGTATCTTTGTGTTTGTTGGTTGAATTTGAACAGAGTTAATTTCACTGAACATACAATTTCCCATTAATATCGTAAGTCTACTATCACTAAATTAAAAATATATAGCAGTGTATGCCCTTTTCAAATTTCTGTAGCAAATGGAATACAATCTAATGCCAATGCCCTCCCTACTTCATCATCATCATCATGTGGGCGAGGGATACAAGCAAGCAAGAAAGAAGTATTTTCTTGCATTTGCAAACCATCTTTCAGCAGAAGGTCATAAGTTAAATTACGACTCTGATCTGTGACATTTAGAAGAAGAAAGTTTGAAACCCAATCTTTTAGAATGTTCAGGTAATTTACTGAATGACTATATAGAATTACCTAGATAACTTTCTGTTACTGAATCTTTTTTCAAATGTGGAAACTAGTAATTAACTGATACATAGGCACTTTCTTTTGGCCTTCTACTTCTCCATCTTGATACAAAAAATGTGAAAATCTTATGTTGATGTTAATAAATTCATTCTCAAACTCAGGTACACATCTTCAACATTAGGTAAAATTCGGATACTTCAAATTGTAAAATGGATATATAAAGCATAGAATATGTAAAATTTAGTTAGTAAAGACACGTCCGAAAAAGCCATTTTATGGCGAAACACGTGTTGCGATTTTGTAGGACTGTTAAGTGAAAATCTGACAATGAAGTAAGTGTTTCTTGAATAGACAGAAAAAATTGTTCTTGTTTCCATCCAAGTTTTTGAGGCTATTTATTTTCTTTTCATCAGAAACTGTAAAATCAAGCTTTTGTTTTCTTCCAAGTTTTTGAGGTTATTTTTTTTCTTTTCATCAGAAACTGTAAAATTACTTACGTTACTTACATGACGTGAAATTGAAATGGAGCTAACAATACGTAACATGAAGTATTCTTACGTACTGAAATGAAATTGTAATTCTTCATGACAAGACTTATAGAATATCCCTAGTGTGATAACTTGTAACCCTTTCCGATGTGAAATATTTTGTCAAAAATTCTCGACCTACGGTACTCGTGAGGAAAATATAACGAACATTTCAGTCACAACTCAATTGATTCAGATTAACAATGTCAAGTTGGCACATAATGATCCATAGATTGGAGATCTGAAAAAAATACGTGCCATGTGTACAAAGTTGGGTCAATCTCATTTCTTACATCGACAGTTTTTGTCAAAACATAGGTGAATTGGTTGAAACACCAGGGTTTCTATGTATCTTTCTTCATGAAATGGTGCACTGACAGATGACATGACAGTATCGTTTTTTTTAGAAATGTGATTTAGATGATTTTCGTGTTATTTTACTACTCTGAGATTTTCGTGAGAAGGTGAACTGACAGATGACACAAAGATTGATCATTTTCAAATTGCTTGAAACTCCTGATGCTTTCATCGATTCGCTTTTATTTTGTCAAAAGGTCTGAACGCGATTGAAGGGAATAATTCAATTTTGTACACTAGTCGATAGATGGTACAAGAATCGAATGTAATATTGGTTGTATTTAGTACGAAAAATCAAGAACTCATCGCTCGATGCAGCGTTAAAGTACCCATATTTAATCCAGCCCACCAGCTTCCAACCACTTGAAGTTGATGGATGCTGTTCTTGAATAACTTTTTTATTCTTGGCCCGATTTTGACATTTTCTTCAACAAATGAAAGGGAAGTCGTCCCAGATTAATTCGCATCAAACATTTTACCTAATAAGGCCTAATTTATAGACATTTAACGAGGAGAAATGAAGTTAGCTTTCTTATATCTAGGTTGAAGACACCTTGTGATGGAATCCAGTTTTTGTATGACACTCAAAATCATCTTTGACTCACTTCATTTCCTACACATTGTTTTTTCATTCATTTTGACATGAGCAGCAGAAAATAATGAACCAATTTTTCAATAACGGGTGTTGCCTTCTCTAGCTTCAATAGTAGCTTCCTTTCTCCGAAGCATTCCACGAATAACCGTTCCAATATAATCCTGGGGCATTTATTCTACTTCTATGACTGTAACACGAGGTTATTTATTATTCGTGGGTGGTCTTTCACGAGTTCTTGAAAGTCTACTTAGATATTCCCAGACATGCTCAATGAGATTGGTATCCAAGGAGCATGCTTATTCGTTGCATAAATGATGAATACGGAGAGAAAATCTAATGATTTATTCAATAAATCATAAACTTCAAACAAATCCTGTTAACAAAGGGAATGAAAAAATAATGAATGGATGATGAACCTAAGTTGCATACTGAATTTTTTTGAGTGGCATCCAAACGCTGTATTTCAACACAGGGTGTTGTTTTCTAACGTGTAAAAATCAGCTTTCAATAGGAAATATTTTCGATGTGAATCAATCTGAGGTAAACTTCCTTCCATTTGAAAACAACACCACAGGGTGTTGTTTTCCAATGTTTATAAATCCGCTTTTAATAGAAAATATATTCGATGTGAATCAATCTGAGGCAAACTTTCTTCCATTTGATGAAAACAATCAAAATGGGGCTGAAAATAAAAAAATTATTCGAAATTAGAATTTGTTAACACTTCAAGGTGGCCGTTTTTCATGCAGTGTTTTTTGCCTTCGTTTTCCTGCCCCAAGTAAAGTTTTTTTTTCGACAGGAATTCTCTGAATCCTCTTCAATTTTAGGTTGTGACAGGTGGACAGAAGATACCGACACTTGCCCAAACGTATCCTGTCGATTGGAGTTAACATGTGAGAACAGAAAACTCATGGCAGACAATTGTAAGCCGAATCGCTTCTATATGTGTTCCAATACTGTTTGTTTATGTAAAGAGGGTTATGCAAGATATGAAGGGAAATGTATAAAATATGAAGACTGTCCGCCTAAAAGCAGCTGAGTTCATCAAATCCATGGATTACAGCAAATGATTTCATGAAATAAAAGTGAAGCTGTCAGTTTACAGATGTGTTTCATTTTTTCTATCGAAATGCCAAACATACTTTCATTTTCTGATAGTGAAGACATTAAATATGTATGTTATTGAAAATTCTCTAACCTTTGAAATACATTGTTATAATTTCTCTATTTAATCCATGAATGCTACCAATATTTAGAGAAATCTGACTGATGAAATACCAGGAAATGTCTACAGTTGTATTAATACCAATTTTTTTATGTTAATGAAAATCTTCCTTTCAAGTTACAAAATCAAATCATGAATTGATACAAATAAAAGACAGAATTTGTTTCCTCATGTTCATAAAAGAAGACCAACCGCGGCAATGAAATTAATTACTGGTCTGACCCCTCTGGACCTGTACGTTTAGTAGGTTGCGTTAAAGGCCATGTTACGATTGCGCACGACTGGTGTAAACTTTGAAATAGAAATGGGTCAAAGTAGATGAACTAAGAGACTTCTGGCTCACTTGGGAGTGGGGGGAAACGTCATCGAAATCGATGCAGGATAGAACGAGTATCGTAGCGATTTAAGCGTGGACCCCCTTGCCCTTGGCCCCCCTTAGTACTCCACATCACCGCTCAGGCCTTCTTGGTACTCCACCTAACCCCTCGGCCCCCTTATCACGTTCCAGTCACGTGATTTTAATTAAAAAAAGTTTATAGTTAAGAGATTCGAACCTGGATTGTCCGCGCCGTAGACATTGTCCTTAGCCTCTACAGCATCGTAAGATATTGAAGTTAACTGCGAATGTTGGGTATTTATAGCGTTAGTTTTGTCGGGACCGAAATTGACTCATTCATTATACTTGACAGCATTTTTTTCTTTGATTTCCATAGAATGTAATCGTCATTATCATGTTGAAGATAGGAAAATATACTTAGATTAGGAAAATAATTATTATTTCATGTAAAGATGTGTATGTGTGTGTAAGAGCGAGAGGCGCGTGTGACGTAATCGATGCAAAGAGAGGGAGATCGAGGTTTTACTGGTTGCTAGTGCAAGCAGCTGTTGCCAGTTGTACAATAAATCAATGTTTATGGAGTAATGTAGCGTTGCCGGTTTGAAAATTAGGTTATAGAACACACAGAGTCATCTATGAGTCACTAGCTGAACTATCTATTGGTTGAAGAAGGACACTGTAAACACTAGACTCATAAGACTGCATCTGTCAAATGTTAATACATGCCAGCATGGCAGGTTCGGCGTTGCCAGTTGTACAATAAATCATTGTTTATGGGGCAATGTAGCGTTGCCGGTTTTGGAATTAATCGTGAACTATTCGACGAAAATTGGAAGCGCGAAAATGATATATAATTAATAATGAATCAGATTTAAGAACAAATATGACACCTTAACCGGCGATCCGTCATTGTATACGGGGTGTCTCAAAATACATCATTGAAAACAAACATGACGTCTAAGTGTACAGGGTACGTCAAAATATATTTAAGAAAAAACATGTCGGTTCAACAGAAGTCTAGCATTCCAACATGTCGGAAGTCTCGTATCTTTGTTAACCAAGTTAGCATCATCAGGAGAAAGAGTAGATCCAAAAGTGTCGAGAGGTTGAGTGTTGTGGACTCAACGTTAGGGCAATGGGGGAGCCAAGTATTCGACAATGACATTTCGAAATACGTGGTTTTCCGTGCGTTTTCGATCGTTTTTCGTGCGTTTACGATCGTTTTTCGTGCGTTTTCGTGCGTTTTCGATCGTTTTTCGTGCGCTTTCGACCGTTTTCCGTGCGTGTATTCGTTATCGTTTCATCGTTATTGTCGTAACGGTTTTTTGTGTTTCAATATGAAAGTCATTTATCATTTAACGCGTTTCGCTAACCAAGTTCATCAGGAAATGACTAACGTTCATGCTTTGTCATATGAAGATTCATTTTGCGAATTTTCAGACTCTTGAACGGAACCTTGTGGAACACCCAACCTAACTTCTGTTACAGAGTAGTGTCGGTCAGCCAATCAGAATGGAGAAATCAAATATCGCTCGATTGATTGTGCTAGATGAAATTGAACTGGAGAATGAGGGTCGAATAATNGAACGAATAGTTCCAATAAATTCGGCACTTCTCGTTCCCCACAACGGATTCAATATCTCCCGGAGCGTAGGGCAATACCGGTGTCTGGTCAGTACCGTAAGAGTGCCGTAGATAGTAATATAGCACTCTTAGGGCCGCGTTATGTCGATGGATATAGGCCGAGACCGCATATGCTGGACATGCTGATAGCAAGTGCATTAGGGTCTCGGGCGCCTCGTGGCAGGCCCTGCACCTTGTGTCAGGAACCTCTATACCCATCACGCGACTGCGGTAGACTAAGGTGTTGAAGACACCATTCTGGCAAGCCATGATGAAACCCTCTTTTTCCGACTTCAGCCCACTCGACCTGAGAAAAGCGAAGGTCAGGCGCTTTGATAAGCCAAGGTCTCCAATGTTATTGAAGAAGACCCCATGCATTGGCTTATCCTTGTGTTTCCGCAGAAGTAAGGTGATCTCTGTGGCTTTTACCTGAGCTTTTTGCTGAACAGGGTCAGAGTTGTGGTCACCTCGTTCAGTGTCGAAAACTACCGAGTTCATCAGCTGCTCAGGCAGCTGCCCTAAAGAGAAATGCTCCAATTATTATAATTATTATTATTATTATTACACACAGAAAATGTCAACACAACACAAAATGTTTAAAAAACCTCCAGTTCATTTCTACTGGTATTGAGACATTGTATATTTTGATGAAGAAGACTTGCACTATTTTCCACATTAATGATTCTGGTATTTAAAGCTGGATCTGGATTTAGGTGAGTCTGGGTGATAAAAAATTTTCTCTCGAACATTTGTACCGAGGAGGAATCTAGATGGTGAATCAATTTCGACAAAGAGAGGTTGTTTTCAAAAATTTATCTATTATTTGAGTAATTCAAAGAGTAGGGTTTAGTCAAAACAATCATATTTTTATGTTCTGCACTCTGTAAAAATGTTTTCAATATCCTGATATCGGGATTTTTGGGCCACAGTAATAAAATATCTGAGTCTGATAGCTTTTCTATGATTTCCGCTGCGGTTTTGAGTAAGATATTCTCACTCGCGTTTGTTTTTATTATTGCTTCTATTTGATGATGCATTTGGTTGGCAAGATAGTGAGCCATATTGCTACCATAATAATTTGTTACCAAAACTATTTTCTTTTTGACAAATACACTGTTTTCACGACTTGATGTTTTTCTCGATCGCAAATTTGGATGAATTCATTTGGTGTTTTTCGATCAATTTCATCGCCGCCACTGGTTTGAATATCTGTTTTCGTGAAATTATCTCTCATTGAAGTAGTGGTTTGTGTATCAACAGAGTTAACTGGGAAAATAAAATCATTATCAACACGTTCTCGGAAACAAGCTATATTTCCATGGATCACTCCGCCCAATTCGCAATGGAACATATTCCAGAATTCCATTCAAATCGTTCTGAAGGAACTCCGAACAACGTTCGCCATTCAATCGGTCATGTAGAACGAATGGTCCTATAAGATGGTTTCCTTGATATCAGCCCAAACATTCATTCCATTGTTCATTTCCATTGGTGTTTGGTGTTTGGAGAGTTGATAATTCCATCTCTACTGAAACCTGCTTCGTCAGTGGAAAATATTCGATGAATAAAAGTCATATCCTCTCTTTGCTTATCCATGAACGTGGCATATTCCAGTCGTGCTGGTAAATCTTCAGGTATCATGGCTTGTACTTTCAGGATGTGAAATGGGTGGAGCAGTTGTTCCCTAATTATTCTGTGAAGAGTGGACTTGGATGTAGTATGGAACTGATAGATTATTTATGCTGATTTAAGGATCATCAGCGACCGTTTCCAAAATATTTTCCTCCAATACAACAGTACGCACAGCCCTAGGAGTGCCCTCACCACCTCGTTTTGGCAAAACTGTACCTACAATAATATCGAAATAAAACAACATGCTCCTATCAATTCTTCATTAGACATAGGTACCTGTCTCCCTCAAGCTGCGATCGACACGCTCGAACGTTTCTATTGCCGGTATCGTTCGATTGGGAAAATGCTCGGAATACAAACGACTGGCTTCTGCTGCATTAGAAAATGCTCGTCCATAAAATGCATGCATATCTGCATATTCGTTAAATGTAAACTGTTCGGCTATATCAACAAACTTCAAAATATCCTATGGTATACTGACAATACAATGACAACGCACCACTCAACAAAACACAATCGGATTCTTGTTTCTCATTTTTCATCACAACTAATTTATTTATTTCTGAATTTTTTTTGTCAACATCTGTGGAAGAAATGAAACATCATTATTCATCGGATATTTTTCTCAAATTCATATGCCGCTGTTTTTATAGTTTATTCGTTTGCTCTTCATTAGTATATGTAAATGTGCGTTTTTCCGGATAAATTTATCGGGTTATGTTATATATTTTCTCCCATCAAATTAAATTATCAGTGAAACTCCTCAACGTTTCAGCTGTGAATGAAAATTTGAAAAATTCAAATGTTGAGTTTCAGGAGATTCAGATAACACAACACAAAACGTAATTATTCCACACATACATACAAAATATGGACAGAAATCGATATTCGCATATCTTGTTAGTTCAAAAATACCACGAATCTACAAAATTTGATATTACATTTGTTTTATCTCTGTTATATTGTTGCATAAACGTTATCATAATTATATCTGCTGTAAAAAATTTTCATTTCAAATAATGGTAGACATGTCAGGTTGGATGTCATCGAACAAAAGTGCATTTTTATCAAAACTGGTACCTACGATCGATTTTTCACACGAGTATTTTTGTTCGGAAAATTGTCTAAGTAACCTAATGTCATTGAAAAATATCTGTCATTTCAAAGTTTTGGGGTGTGGACCAGTGGGGGTAGTCCGTTCCTGGCTTTGTAGCAAAACAACTGACTCCTGCATGAAAGCTCATCAGAACAATTCATTTGTTTAGTCAATCACCAACATTTGAAAAGTTATGAAAGAATAACATTTTTCATTTTGTAACTTTGAAGGCCCGTAGCTTGGTAACGAAGGATTTTGGCAACAAAAGTTATATAAAGTACTGGTGATATTTTGACCCCATCTTTACTCCACTGACACCCTGTATATATTTTGTTCGATTTTCTTTCAGTTTTTTGTACACATTTTGTAGACACCTCAGCACATTCTTTATTGATTTAGCATTGTTTTTTCAGATTGTGGAAGGTTGTATACCCAAAAAACAGTAGAAAGAACCCAGATGTTATTTCTGAAGAAACATTCGGTTCTCCAGCTGTGTCAGAGCTTACGAATCCTACTTTTCATAAAATTATTCTTGCAACTTCTGCTGAAGCGAGACGAAAGAATATTTCTTCTGTCACAGTTGATGACTCCGACAGCTCGGGTACAGATACTGAAAGAAAACTTTCCGTCATCACCGTATAGAAGTAAACACAAGTAAGTTCACTCTCCGCCATATTTAGGTCAAGATTCCCCACCTCGAATTTTATGCTCAGCGAACCTACTGCGCAACCGACTGAATCTGATGGGTTTACCAAGCGAGCCAAGTTGAGACATGGAATATTATTACAGAGTGAATCGTTGTAAGTGGTGGTTTTGTATTTGTTAAAAATTCGTGTCTAGTTTCAAAATGAACAAATATCGAGCTGTGGGTTGCTGTAATTTGCTGGGTGATGTCGGCATTAATTTTGTTCGATTTCAAATTGACGAAAAAATGTATGTTTTTCTGGTATTCATTATGTAAGATTGAAGGAATGAACATATAACGAAAATCATAAAATAAATTGTTATGGACCAAATATATGCAGACTTTATTTATGAAATTAATTTGATGAAATTAAACTTCACGAATAATATATGCCTCAAAAGTAAAATGATATAAAATGACAAAACAATCGGAGTTCCACTTGAAATCCACAAAGGAAAATAATTGTTGATCCGCATTTTTTTATTTGGCTAGTACGTATCTGTAGGAAAAATATTACTTCCACTGAAATCTCTGCAAAACCAAAGTATCGAATGTATATTCAAATTACCTTTTTTGGAGCCTACTGTTGAATACTTTTTTACCAATTCATCCACATCAATACTGGATATAAAAAGTATTCTGATTGAAGCTGTTAGGTAATTATCAAAAATTGGATTAAGAGTTAGGGATATCATTTCAGATTTAGGTTTTAATGTTTATATGCACTTGCCAGAAGAGATGTCAAAGTGATTGTAGAGGTGCCATATTTCTTTGTTGATGAGAAACAAATATTTTACTTTTTTGATACTCCTCATCTGCTGAAATGTGGCAGATGAGGAGTATGACTTTTTTCGATGACTTTTTGAAATTTGATGAATTTACAACGAACATGAGTCATCTTGGATAACTTTACAACTTAGATAAGGAAAAGCAATATAGACTAGCACTCAAACTTAGTGATTCTCATTCATTTTCAACTAAGTTTCAAATGATGAAGGTTAAATTAGCAAGTCAAGTTTTCAGTCATTCGGTAAATACAGCGATGAATACTTATGCCAGTTTCAATCAGATACCATCAGCAGCAATAGGGACGGTTACATTCATTGAAAAAATGGATAAAATGTTTGATATTTTGAATTCATATCGATTTGACGATGTCAAACATTTCAATAAACCTTTTTTCCGAACATCAAAACAAATTGATTTTCTGAAAGAAATGGAAATATTTCTCAGCAAATTAACTGTAATATCAAAAAAAAGGAAAAAACACGACTGAACAAATGAGATTCATTGTGGGATGGCAGATAACAATTTCGGCATTTCTGCAACTTTGAGAAAACCTACATAGCGAAGGACAACATTTTGACGAGGAATATAAACCAGAACTGTGTGGAAAATTATTTTGGTCAACAGAGAAATACTTGTGGAAATGCCAGAAACCCAACTCGTGTTCAAGTTACCAGAGCTTTCAAAAACACATTTACTTTTCAGTATTTCACACAGGCAGGAGGAACAAACTGTATAGAAGATACTATTGAGATTCTATCTAATATTACAGATGCTGACATAAATAGAGTGAAGATTCTTGTGGAAGTCCAAAAAAATCCCTATAAACCTTCGAGAGTAGAGACAAATGATTATAGAACTCTAGCCATTCCCGAAGGCAATGGATTGGGCTATGTTTGTAGATATCTTTTGGGAAAATGTTTAGGAAAACATTCATGTAAAGTATGTACAAATTTTGCCACGGCGGCTAGTATCACATTGAATGAAACAAATGTACAGTGAGCACCATATGTAACGGATAAATTAATTTTCTACGTTTTTAGCCATTTTCAAGAAAAACCCTGAAACAAGTCGAATTATGTATTCGAAGAGACACTCTGTGACATAAAAAATCCCCCCTCCTTCACCCCCCTCAACGTGACAGCTCCCCCAATTTTTTTTAATGCAAAAGGGGGTCAAGTGATACCTCATTTTGGAGGGTATTCAATTTTCTGTACAGCCATATCTTTATTTTTTAATTTCGTGCATGCGTCAAAAAAAAAACAATTGAATAAATTGTGTTATCTTAATCATTTATTAAAGCGATATCAATCAATGTGCAACTAATGGAAGTCTTCAGATCAAATGTTCAAACTGACAGCCATTTGTTTCTTGACAATAATAAAGGCGTTGTTGAAAGTAATCAACAGCATCTTGAATAGTTTCGGGAGTGATACGTTCTATTTCTTCTCTAATTCTGATTTGCAAACTTTCAATATTGTTTGGTCTATTGACGTATACTTTGGACTTTAGGTAACCCCACAAAAAGTAGTCAAGCGGTGTCATGTCAGGAGAACAGACTGGCCACTCTATGGCACCTCGTCTATCAATCCATCTGTTGGGAAAAACTTCATTCAGATATGCACGAACTTCAGCTACAAAATGTGGTGGTATCTGGTATCTGCTGATACCAGATACTTCTATCTATTTGATTCGGCTTCTTTGATTGACGACTTGTTTATTTTGTGGAAATTCATGTTCACTGAGGATACACTACAAAACACACTTTTATCTATTTTCCACGAAACTAGCCAACAATAAAGAAATATCGTGGAAAATAGATAAAATTATGTTTTTGTAGTGTATCCTCAGTATTTGATTCGGATTATCACTATCTGGAAAAAGTCTTTTCAGCGTTGGAACTGAAAAATTTGTCAAAAACTCCAAGTAACGTTCACCGGTTGATGTTTCGTTTAAAAAAATATGGTCCAATTATGCGATTATTTATAATCCCTGCCCAAACATTTACTTTTCTGGGATATTGAGTATGGGCCTCCATCATCCAATGGGGATTTTCTCGGCTCCAATATCGACAGCTCTGTCTGTTGACGGTTCCATTTAAGAAAAAGTTGACTCGTCGGAAAACAATATATTTTTCTTAAACTCATTTCTGCGATCTGGATCGTCTTCGTTGAGTTCATGTACCAACTGTACTTCATAAGAGTGATACTTTTCACTTTTGAAAACACGCAATATCGAACTTTGACTTATGTCGTAATCGGCGGCAAGTTGTCGAGTAGGTTTATGTGGATTCTCCTCGATGTCTACCAAAATATCCAATTTCTTCCCATCGTCAATCAATACACTCCTGTCTGGTTTTGAAATATCTTTGACAGTCCCAAATTCACGTTTCTATTCTACAAACGGTAGATTGAGAAATGTGATTATCAGGATATTTATTATTGAACATTTCACTTACATTCTTCTGGGTTCTAGTTTTGTCCCCACATCTTAGTAGTATTAACACTTCCACTCTTTGACGTTCAGTCAAATGAGACTTTGCTAGAACTTTTAGCCTATTGTCTGAAAGTAATACTGAACAAGAAATACAAACAACAACTGCAAAACTGTTTCTCTTCAGCGAGTTCACAGAAAACATACAATTTTTTACTCAACTGTCGAGGCCGACAGACAACGGTTGGTAAAAACAAACAAAAAATTGAAGGTGCATGGCATATTGTACAGCAGACGGATTCAATGGAATACCTACGCTATACCTTTCAACACCTTGAATTTTTTGTTTCTTTATGACGCATGCACGAAATTGAAAAACAAAGATATGGCTGTACAAAAAATTGAATACCCTTCAAAATGACGTATCCCTTGACCTACTTTTGCATTTAAAAAAATTTGGGAGGTGGCTTTCACGTTGAGGGGGGTGAAGGAGGGGAGATGTTTTTATGTCACAGAGTGTCTTTTCGAATACATAATTCGAAGTGTTTCAGGGTGGGAAAGTAGGGATTTAAATAACAGGGTGATAATTGTAAATACTTGTGAATACTACTTACTCAAAGAGGAAGATTAAAACTTTTAGTTTTAATCTTCCTCTTTGAAGATGATCACTCGGTGATCGAAACACGTGTCGAGGTGTTAAAAATAACGATTTGGTGTTAGGAAAAAACTCCAATAATATTCATTACTACATCAAAGGTTTCAAACAGTGCAAGTAAATCCTAGTTTCCTTATCCAATTCTGAAGAGTTTTGTCACAGCAGCTCACGTTTTGGGCGAAAGTATTCACTTTCTTCCTTATGATTTCAGTTGTAGAATCTCATTGCTTTTGTTACAGTCGTATATTGTTTTTTTCAATGATTTTATCAGATGAACATCTGAAGGTTTTGGTAATCCTGTATCACTTCGCGTCTTTTGTTCACAAGGTTTGTTTTTGACTATATTACGTAGAGTTGAGAAAGGAATATCGGTCAAATCTGATGTTTGTAATAGTTTGTTTCCCTCGAAACCAAACTTGAGATGTAGATTCTTATATACATTGAAACATACTCTCTGTGTTTCAATATTCAAATGCCTCCGAATCTTATTCACTGGTATCTCTTTTTCGCATTGTTCGCCATTGTTATTGGAATCACTACACTGGAAAAAGTCTGGGTTGTTATCATACTCGTTATTACTATTAGTACTTGTCCAATGACGCCACATTTTAAACAGATAAAAAAATCTTAAGTAATTATAACTGCACCAATATCGAATTTTCAACATTCAAATCGCGATCAGTTCCTGAACTGAATATTGATGACACAACGGCGATCACCATTTCCGCATTTCCCGATTTCTATTCGTCACCGTAACATGACTTTAAATTTAATTTAATGACTCTTCAATCATAAAAGTCGGTTAGTAAAAATTATCCAATATGAATTGCTAATTCTACAGACCACGTGGACTAGTTCGCAGCCGATTCACTTTCATGTATTGATTTTTTGGCCTTTGAGAGTGCCGCCAACTTAAGTGTGCACAATATCATTCACTTCGACTATAATTTGCAATAATTTCTACCAACACCAAAATTCAAAGTTAACAAGACAGCCCCACGCAAGAAGTCTCTCAATCGCAGAGCGCAAGAAGTTACAAAAGATTCATTTGGTGATAATTCTATGAGTTTTCTATCACAGACGTATGTGGCAGTTACGACAACAGCTTCGAGTTCTCTCAGAAGGTATTTGCCACACTCTGCAGTCATCCTAGAATTCTCGATCTAGGCTGCAGTTTCTCAATTATGAATCATCTGGGTCTACGAAGTGTTGTACTGTTAATAAGGTAATTTGAAAATCTAAAAACTGGAACGTGTCATTATTAACTTTGCAAGGATTTCTATTATTTCTGTTTATTGTTTCAGTAATGACAGAAACACTACTAATATGTCTATTACTGCAAAAATATCAGTTTCAGTTAAATGATAGCAGTTTTTCTGCTATCTCCCAAAACGTGTTTTTTAGGTAGAAAGTTATCCACTGTATTCATATATATATATATAAGTCCTCAGAATCAACTTATGGAAGATATAGATACAGTAAAAATGTTCAAAGCCATACTTTTTATCACCATTTTCTCTGCAAGCGTTTTGGCTCAGAGAGACTATTATCGAAGCTATAATGATATTGGTGAGTTCATTTCAAATTTATGTATAGTTCAAGTGAACGATATAGTGCAACCTACTTGTCTATATTCAGTTATCTGTTCTAAGTATTTGTTACGCAATTTCACTATTCTTCTGCTTTCCATAACTGCTTGACGTTTTTTATTTCAAATCTAAAGTCCAGATTCTGTATCCAATTCTGAAGAGGTTTGTCATAGCAGCTCACGTTATGGCCGGAAGTATTCAATTTCTGCCTCATGATTTCAGTTGTAGGAATCTCATTGCGTTCGTAATAGTCGTGTATTATTTTTTTTAATGGTTTTATTAGATGAACATCTAAAGGTTTTGGTAATCCCATATCACACCGCGTCTTGCGTTCATAAGGTTTGGTTTTGACTATTTTAGGTACAGGTGAGAAAGGAATTTCGGTCAAATCTGAGCATTACATACATGCCTGTAATAGTTTGTTTCCCTCGAAATCAAACTTGAAATGTAGATTCTTATATACCTTGAAACATACTCTCTATGTTTCAATATTCAAATGCGTCCGAATCTTATTTACTGGTATCTCTTTTTTGCATTGTTCACCATCGTTCACTACACAGGAAAAAGTCTGTGTTGTTATCACACTCGTTACAACTATTAGTACTTGTCCAAGGACGCCACATTTTAAACAGATAACAAAAATTTCAAATAATTATAACTGCACCAATATCGAATTTCAACACTCAGATCGCGATCAGTTCCTGAACTGAACATTGATAACACGACGACTATAACCATCCTCGCATTCAATTCGTCACCGAAACATGACTTCAAATTTAATTTTATGACTCTTCAGCCAATCATAAAACCCGGTTGGTAAAAATGATCCAATACGAACCGCCAATTCTTCAGTCCACGTGAACTAGTTCGCAGCGGGTTCATTTCTATGTATTGTTTTTTTTTGGCCTTTGAGAGCGCCGACACCTTTGATTATGCATAATACCGTTTACTTCGTCTATACAAGAAGTTGCATGAATAAAACAATGGCTTATCATTAAAAAAAAACAATTTTGTTCTCTGTGGTAAAAGGATAACTCCAATGCCAATCCTCCCACACACACAACACAATATTTTTTGTAAATTTCTTTTTTAGATATGGAAAGTTAGAAAATGTATTCCCAATCCCAATATATCTAAACTTATAAAGGGTACGATATAAGACACTATAACTTTTTTTTGCCTTTTTTCGTTCATTATTATATTCTCCACAAAAAACATGTTCTATGTTATCAGGAAGAAGGACCTATATTTCAGAAACATGTTTACTATGGTAGTTTTTTCGTGAATATGATTCAATGTTCCTATAGTTTACGGTATCTTGCAGAATCGTTTTGAAAATATGCCAAAATATCTTTCAGTGGTGGGTTGATAATCTTCCAAACTTTTCCTAATCTGAGAGCCTTTCAAATATTCCTCTTTGAAAGTTTTCCATTCGAAAGATTTGGAAAGATAATTTTCAAACATTCAAAAACTGGTACATATTTGTTCATTGATTTATTTTTGTATGTGCCTAGTGTTATATCAAACGATCACAATTTTATTTCATCATGCTCAATCGAAGGTTTTTGTTGCAACATCAAATGTATTTGATACATGTGAATATATTAGAGCTGGAATATAGAATCGGAAGCAGTCAGACGGCAGAAAAAAGTAAACTCCTGTATTTATACAAGTTTTCTAAGCTATTTGTTGTCTTTCTCAGAAACTCTGAAATCACTTATGTTACTCACGTATAGAGGAATTGAAATGAAGCTGACGAAACGTAACATAGAAGATTCTTATGCTGAAATAAAATTGTGATACTTCGTGACAGAATACTGTCACAGAGGTGCTGAGTACAACTCAAATAACTCAGCTCAACAATGTCAAGTTGGCGACAGATTTCGATTCTATCAACGTGTTTACAAAGTTAAGTCGATCTCATTTCTGGAGTCAAGAGTTTTTGACAAAACAAAAGCGAATCGGTTAAAACTCCCGAGTTTCTATGCATTTTCTTTCGTGAAATGGTGAACTGACAAGTGACATGACATTGTCGTTTTTTTCGACAATTACACTCTCAGACAAAAATATTGCATATTTTATTTCAATATATTTTTTATGTTAATTTCATTTCGCTTTGATAAAAGTTCAAAAGCCAAAGTATTTTACGTAAATTTCTATAGATGTACTTTATAGATAGTACTCGAGTACTTATCTACAGTAAAGTATCTTGAAGTTGGTGGACTTGAGGCAATGGATTGGGTACCAAACACTCCTGACGCAAATCCCATAGAACATATTTGGGACATCCTAAAAAGGCAAATACGAGCACGAAATCCAGCTCCTAAGTTAATTGCAGAATTAGGAATTGCTACACAGGAAGAATGGGATCAAATTCCACAAAAAACTATGAAAGACCTTTCGCGGATGCCCACGAGGATGCAGGGAATCGTTAGAGCTAGGGAAGAAAACAATAAGTACTGAACTGCCATCATTTTGCCTAAAAGAACTTTCATTTTGTCATCAATGTTGCTTGTTCTAATTGAATATCATAAACAAAACTATTCTATTCCATTACTTCTTCTACAAGTGTGTTATAAAGTTTCAATATCTGGATAATTGGCAATCGATATACAATAAATACTTCAGCATATACCAGTTAGTAATAAAAACTGCATAAATATTCACAGAAATAGAAATAAACGTGAAATCAAGGCTTAAAATAAAATATGCAATATTTTTGTCTGTGAGTATATAATTTTACTGCTCTGAGATTTTGGTAAAAAGATGAAATGTCAGAGTACAGTGACTGATAATTTTCAAGATGCTTAGAACTCCTGGTTCTTTCACAATGGTTAATACCCATTCATAAGTCGGGAAAACCGAAGAACCAGAGAGAGCCACCGACCGATTTCGTTACTTAGCTCGGTCGCCAAGATTGCGGACAAGATCTTATTGAGCAGACTTCTCAGTCTGGAGAAAAGACTGAAACTTGTTCCGGAGAAACAGTTTGGATTCAGGCAGGGTCGTAACACGACCTCGCAACTGGTCCGACTGTTCCACGGAGTAAAAGAGGCCTTTCACCAGAAAAAGAATACAGTCATGGTCCTGTTGGACATACATAAAGCTTTTGCCACCGTTTGGACAAACGGATTTATCGCGAAAATGTGGATGGCACACATGCCTTTATACATGATAAGAATCTTGGATTCTTATCTGGTCAACCGGAAATTTAGGGTAAGAATACACCTAGCTATCTCTACGGAGATTTTCCAATGGAAGCAGGTGTTCCACAAGGGTCCTGTTTATCCCCACACTTATACTCTCGGTATACATATGACTTTCCAATGTTCACAAAAACGAATGTAGGCATAGGTATATGCAGGTGATACTGCCATATATGCCCATTCTTACTCTAGTGAGGTGGCAACACGCCAAATACAGATCGGTTAGGAGTACCGTACGTGGAGAGGAATAAGATAAGGCTAAATCCGTCAAAGACTGAACTTGTCAATTTCACGAAGAAATTCACCGACGTGAAGATCTTCAGGAAATTGACGATTCAAGAAAAGTGTGTCGAAGAACAGAAAAGTGCAAGTATCTGGGAGTTATCCTGGACAAGCGCTTGAATTTTCATAAGCACTTGAGTCTGGCAATCTAGAGAGCGGGAGCGGCGATTAAACGCAACTACCCTCTCATTGCACGAAATTCCAAACTGAGTGTTGACAAAAAGCTCCTGATATATAAACAAATTATCAGGCCTGCTATGTTGTACGCTTGTACTGTATTCTGCAGAGGACTCCGTTGCGGAGACTCGAGACGATGCAGAATAAGGTGCTTCGTATCGTGACTGATAATGATCGATACATTTCATTGGAGCGTTTACGTGATATAGCGAAGGTCGAGCAGATTACGGATTTGATCCGAAGGCTTGCTTACAAACACTTCAAGTGGTTCCTTCCGAAAAGTCCGCCGACTAGTAGTATCACGGCAGTTAGAGTTCATCATAATCAACCCCGCCGTTACGGTGGGTTGATTTATGAAGCCCTCGATATTTTCCATGTAAATGACCGTTTGTAAGTTCATGAAAAAACTGGCATAGAAAACTTCCTGTAGACATTCTGTCCTGGTTTTTGCATGAACTTTTTCCAGGAGTATCTAGTTAACCAACACATTAACAGCTATATTTTCATTCGAACGACCTGAATATCAAAACAATGTAGTGGTGTGCATAAGCCTTGGCGGCAGGAGGCACATTACCAAGTCGTTTTTAATAAAGTCTATGTTTCTGGGTGAGCGTCAAACCGCTAACATCGCGAGGGGCGTTTCCCACCGCCTCCTCTCGGCGGAGACGCGAGGGCGCGCCTGTCTGAAGTAGAAGTCACTTTGCTACTCTACCCTTAAGATAAAGGTACTCATGAAATTTAGACATGTAAATAGTTTATTTTAATAAAAAGATTTTTGCTTTGCTTTGTTTCGCTTCTTTCACCGTTTTGCTTTTGTTTTGTCAAAACCTCTCGATACGACTGATACCAGGACGAAAAATCAAAAAGCGCACCGCTGGATTTAGCATTACAGTACTTTTGAAATCGTTTTAATTCAATCCAGCGGAAGAATTCATTGAATTCCTACCTCCTGCCACAGCTGGTAGAAGGTAGGTAGAAGAGCTAGAAAATAGAATCTGAAGCAGTCAGACATCAGAAACTCTAAAATTATTTACGATACTTACGTGTCGTGGAATTGAAATAAAGCTAACAATAGGTAACATGAAGAATTGTTATACTAAAATGAAATTGTAATACTTCATGACAAGATGCATAGAATATCCTTGGTGGGATCACTTGGACCACTTTCCACTGGAAGCTGGTAGACCCAAGTTATTGGTTTCTCGTTTTGATATTCCCAATTAATCATGTGTGTGATGCTCAATTGTGATTTTGAATATTGGTGTGTTCTACACAATTTCATTTCGATTCCACATTTATTGTATTGTTCTTGTTTATCAAAACCAATAAAGAAAGTAATAAATTAATAAATTCAAAATTTCGTTGAACTGAAGGAGTGATACAAAATAATGCAATATCGTTGTATGTAAATGAAAAGAATTACCACACAAATCAGAACAGTCTAATAACTTTTCGTTTAATGGACAGTTACACATATCACGAAATTAGATATTTCGAAAGAAATTAGAATTCTCACGGTAAACTACTACTGATATCTATAAGGAAATTATATTATTGATAAAATCCATCTGAAAATTTTCATTTTAATCCAATATACGTCGGGGTATTAGCTAGGTGATTAGTTGTTTTCTGATGAGCATTAGCCAATGCTGAGTATCATTTGATGAATCTGAGATATTCAATGTACAATCAGGTGCATAAAAACAGCTACCTCTAACTGTTAACAAATTTTTTAATTGAATAACTTTTTTTAATTTGAGCCCGATTATAATTTTTCCAATGAATGGAAGAATAATTATACCAGATTAATTCACATCGAACATTTTCCCTAATAAGGGCCGATTTACACACATTAAACAATGGGAAACAAAGTTAGGTTTCTATTATCTATATTTAAGACATCATGTGGTGGAATACAGCTTTTGGATGACACACAAAAATAATCCCGTATGCAAGCTCAGTTGATTCCCTATACATTGTTTATTCATTCATTTTTACATGAGCAGCTGACAGTTGAAAAATGAAATAATAAACCAATTTTTAATAATGGTTGTTGCCTTCTCTAGCTTCCATTCTCCGAGTCATTCCACGAAAGAGCGTTCGAATATAATCTTGTAGCATGTTATTCTAATTCTCTATGAGCGCATCACGAAGTTTTTTTCGTTGGTAGGTGGTCTTCCGCAACTTCTTAAAAGTCTACTTAGTGCCAGATATGCTCAATCGTTGCATATGAATACGTAGAGAAAATCCTATGCTTCATTCAATTCTTGAATTTGGAACGAATCATGATAACAAAATGAATGAAGAAACAATTTATAGGAAATCGACCAAGCTTGTATATAAAATTATTTTGTGTGGCATCCAAAAGCTGTGTTTTACCACAGAGTGTCTCAAACTTGGATGATAGAAACATAACTTTGTTTTCTGATGTATATAAATCGAGCATTATTTGGAAATCTGTTTGATGTGAAATAATCTAGGGGGAACTTCCTTCCAATTGATGAAAAAAGAATCAAAATGGGGCTGAAAATAAAAAACGTATTCGAAATCAAAATTTGTTAACATTTCAAGGGGGTCGTTTTTTATGCACCTAAGTGTATTGATTATCTTCAGGCAGTGTATTTGCCTTCGTTTTCCTGCCCCAAATAACGTTATTTTTTGTCAAGAATTCTATGAATATTCTCCAATTTCAGGTTGTGACAGGTGGACAGAAGATACCGACAGTTGCCCAAACGTATCCTGTCGATTGGAGTTAACATGTGAAAACAGGAAACTCAATGGGGAAAATTGTTTTTCGGAATACTCCACTACTTGTGACAGAACTCTTTGTTTCTGTAAAGAGGGTTATGCAAGATATGAAGGGAAATGTATAAAATATGAAGACTGTCCTTCGTCTGAAAGCAACTAATTTCATGAAATTCATGCGTAAAATAAAAATGAAGCTGTCAATCTACAAATGTGTTTCATTTTTTTTTTATTGAAATGGCCTATGATTGCGTTTCTCTCTTCATATTCATCTTCGCGTTTTTTCATCCTTTCTTCTTCTGAAAGCAATTTACTTTTCATAATTTTCATTTGATGATAACAAAAAGTTGATTGAGGTTACAACAGATTGGTACACCTGAATAGGATTCAATATGTTGCGTATCTCTACGCTAGCTTAGCTGAATATATTGTTGGACAACATGTATGCGGCTTCTTTGAATTTCCTCTTGAACCAAGGTTCCTCCTTGTGTATGATCTCAGCTTGGGACAACTCGATGTTATGTTGATGGGTCTAAATATGCTCTGTTATTCCTGATTTGCTAGTTTCCTCTCGCTGTGTGTGTTTCTTGTGCTCGGCAATGCGAACATTCAATGGCCTCAAAGTTTCACCGATATAGGATTTTCCGCATTCACAGAGTATACAATTCTTGGAATCACAGTCCGCGTTTGGTGGTCTGATTTTTGTGAGGCTACTACGGATAGTGTTTCCGGATCTGAAGCAGGTTCTGATGTTGTACTTGGACCCAAACCTTCTTATCCTTTTCGACAAACCTCTGATGTAGCGAAGTGCAAGCACTGGTTGTGACGGCTTCTCTTCCTTGCGAGGCTCCTGATGTCTTTTAGCCATAGTCTGTTTCACCATCGCTTTGCTGTAGCCATTTCATTAAATATCATTTTTGATGATGTCTAGTTCCTTCTCGAAACCTCCCTTTATATTACAGAGCCTGAAAGCACGGTCTAATAGAGTCTTGATGATTCCTCTTTTGATCGATTGATGGTGTTTGGATACGTGGTTCAGGTACTGTCCCGTCTGAGTATACAGATGTTTCTCACTTAGTGTCGGTCCTCTTCACCAATATGTCTAAGACTGGCTATTCGTTGTGGTCTTCCTTCTGTATTGTGGAAGTGATGGAAGGTCTTACGCTGTTGATATGTTTCAAGATAGCGTCTAGTTCAGTATTTCGATGGTTCCATATTACGGTGACGACACCTTCATAATATGGAACCATGGAAATACTGAACTAGACGCTATCTTGAAACATATCAACAGCGTAAGACCTTCCATCACTTTCACAATGGAGAAGAAAGTCCACAACGAATTGCCATTCTTAGACGTATTAGTGAAGAGAACCGACACTAAGTGAGAAACATCTGTATACCGAAAACCCACTGAGATCATACACAAGGGAGAACATTGGTATTTAGGAAATACGCTAGCCGAGCTAGCGTAGAGATACGCAACATATGGAAACCCATAATCAAGGGAAAAATTGCCAACTCCCGCTAAACGGTTATCTCCCACTAAACCGGTGAAGCGGAAAAAGGAAAGCGAAAATAAGGGAAAATACTCTAATGACCCATAAATATTCATCTCTCCGAGAAATTAGTCCAGTCATCACCCGAAGACGATTGTGGATACTAACAATCAAAACGTTGTGATGTAACTTGGCTTGGAATCTCTTAACTTTTTATTTTTAATTTTTGTCAATTGTTCTATTTTTACTTGTATTTAATTTCACTGTTATTTCATTTCAGGTTTTTTTGCTTAATATAATTGTTATTTTCAGCTATTCTTTTTTAATTCTTCTTCTTTTTTATTGGTTCTTTCAGGGATTCCAAATCATTTTATATAATACATATAATATCAGACAATGGAAGTCCGAACTGATGAAATTGTCAATAACCTTCAAACAAATATTGGTATTCATTTTGCATCGACGTTAACAGCATTTTTTAGCTCGGAGACAACCTTATCAAATTCAATAATGTAGCTATTGAGTAAACTCAAATACTCAGCATGTTTATCACTAAAAACGGAAAAGTTTTTGATAAGTTTATTAACAATGTATCTGTAGTTTGATTATGACCAACCAAAATGAAGCATTTCAAAATTTTTTCCAAAGCCTTTTTAGTTTGAAAGAGTTACTGAAAGCATTAGTGAAAGTGTTACATTCAAACATTACAACTGAGCCAATTCCAATAAATATAAAATAATTAGAAATATTTCACTCTCTTTCACATAAAACATTTCCATTCTCACTCATATGAAAATTGTAGCAAACGGCTTCCAATTCCTTTTCAAATATATAGAGTCGTTGAAAATTCTGGACTCAATCAATGTGTTACAAAAATAAGATGAACTATGGCTTTCGATCAGTAGACCTATAAGAAACAAAAGTACTTTTTCAGACGAAGGCAAACTCCTTTCGTGAATTCAATTTGTATTTTTCAATATGTGTGGGATACCAGAATGATTTTTGGGAATTATCGTGTTTTTTTTTGTTGACTTGGACAATCTTCTTTCTTGAATTTCTTGTTTTGCATGACGCATACTATAAGAATGCTTTCAGGGTGTTGTTTGAAACCGAAGCTCAGTTCTGAAAAAAAGAATACGTTTTGAAAAATTTTAAATTTCATAGTATTTTACAAGTGTTGATCTTGTCGAAGAATTTCAAGAACGAGATTTTAACGAGAACGAGAATGTTTCCTACTTATTTACCGAACTCAAACAATCGTTAATGCAGTTACAGTTTCGTAAGAATGTATCATCTCTTCTACCAAGCGATTTCCTGGAGTCTTTGAAGTGAACCAGACAGGACAACAATAGGATTGCCCCAAATTCTTGGTGTTCTTGTTGAATACTTTTCGTGAACAAAAAAATAATACTTCTGACCGCTCTAGATTGAATAATTCCGTACAGTATATCTCATCTTGTGTTTGTAGATCTTTTGCTGAAAAATTCCCCACTTGTATAAATATTCAAGAGGTAACAAATAAGTATGTGATTTTCTGAAACTTCAATTAGCGTAACCTATTATGACCGATAACCAGTCCGTGCAAAGCTTATTTTTAAATCATCTGAAAATGGAACTTGCAACGGGTGATGATCAACTGTATTGCCAAATATACGACAAACTGACTGACTATTATAAAAAAAGAAGTATAACTGAGGTACCAGTCAACCTAATAATAACACTGATGGTCTTCAAACATGACTCAACCTCTGACGGAAGTACCAAATTCTTACGAAGGTTCGAAATAGATGAACATCTCAGTCTAGCAGACCACTTTTGTAATATTCATGCAGTCATTGTTCATTGTGGTTCTGGCGTTGAATCTGGTCATTATTACGCATTGGTCAAAGACGGGACTGATTTAAATTTGATGAGAGTCGTGTGACCAAATGTTCTGGCGACGTCTTGAATTTATTGGAGCCTCTGGCAGCTGAAAAAGCAAATGCGCCACTGGAATTAATGAAGTCGCACCGGAGCGCCAATTGATTTTTGTTGTTTCATAATTTCATGATTTTATCAGTAAGGTAATTAAATTTCATTTTAGTCATGAAACTGAACATTTTTTCGATGATATGAAAGTTTGAAACTTGACATTATAGATCTTCAATTACCTCTGAAATGTTTTGTTAAATAGTGAACTCTGAATAAGGTTTTGACTTAGAATATAATCGAAAACGAAACAAAATAATGAATTGTGACAATCATCTAAAGAAAACATTTTATGTGATTTGCTTGAAAACTGTGTTTACCTGTATTATTCTTTCTTGACCTTCCGTGTATAGGCCGCGAAATATCATGATAGACGACTCATATAAATGAAGTGTTATGATATATTGAATAAAATATTCGAGAAAACAGGCAACATTGAATACGAAAAAAAATCGTTATTCAATTCTGTTTAAAATCTGTCTTTCCGTTAACCAGCTGTCGCACCCCTACGAACGACAACCCTCAGAAGTCGGAACTTGTGCGAGCTAAGGATTAACGAGGTCTTACCTTTTAACGTGTGATTCCTAATACGGGTTGGACGATAGCAAGTGGAAATCGATCGTTCAGACTAGGGCTAGAACCATCGACCAACACGGCAGTCAATTCGAGTGAGTGAACAAAGCACCCACGTCGAACCGCCTGACAACCGACCGAGATATATATCGCATATAAGTGCAATACGAAAACATATGTTCATACTTTTAGCTGTTGAGCATGTTTAATTTGTTGGTGAGATGCATGAATGTTAGAAGTGTTTTGTGTGTTCAGCGATTTTTTGCTATCCAAAAAATGCATCAAATTGTATGTATAAACTGGAATTGAGTGCTCAAAAACACTTTAAATGTTAACAGTGGCATACGATGATTGTACTCTGAGTCAGAAACATATTCAAAAGTGGTACAAGCTTTTCACAGAAGGTTGAGAAGATGTGAATGATGACGACGGTCGCCCTGGAGGCCCTAGCACATCAACAGTCGATGAAAATTGTTATGGAAAATCGTCAAATCACTATTAGAAAAGTTGGCCCATGCCTAGCAATTTCTTAGAATATTTTCGGCATGACACCAGAAGCAGTTCCAGAATTGCTGAATTCTGTCAAAAAAACCGTCCTGCATAAGCATCGCCCTGGAATTGTTAAATCACTCCAACAACGATCCAGATTGGCCTAAAGGGGCCATGACTAGTGACGATTCATGGGTTATGACATCGAAACCAAAGTCCAATCATCCCAATGGAAAAGCTCAAAAGAGCCAAGACCCAAAAAGTACGCCAAGTTCGATCAAATGTCAATGTTTTGCTATTTTCTATTTACTATTTTCTTCGATTACCGTGGCATAGTGCATATGGGGTTTTTGCCGCATGGTCGTACGGTCAATAGTAAGTATTATCTTGAAGGTATGTGCTGCTTGCGAGAAACAATATGAAAAATATATCCGGTATTGTGAAAAAACAATTCATGGCTTTTATGCACCTGATCACTCGTTCGTAATTTTTTGGCCAGAAACAACACCATAATCATGCTTCAGCCATTTCTTCCTGTTCCCAAGATTGAAGAGACCCGCGAAAGGACGGCGTTTTGCGACGATTGAGGAGGTAAAAACCGAATCGCTGAGAGCTCAACGACATATCAACAAGTGCATATCATAACTGCTTCGAGGATTCGAAAATATGCTGCTGATGAATAAATGAGAATTTTTTGAGAAAAAATAAAATTCATCTTATTCTTCGAACAAACAGCGTAGGGGAGAGTGTTTATGAAGAGCCAATTTTGAAAAACATCAAAAAAAGTTACCGTCAGGTGATGGTTATTGAATAAAATTGCTTTTTGTGAATAATTATTTTGATAGTCTTGGTTATCCAGTCAAAATGAAGTGAGATATAATGACAGAAATTAGTAATATGGCAACTTAAAAAAAAAAGGAAATGGACTCTTTCAAAGCAACATGTGTATGAAAGAGCTGGGCATGTGCTATGAAAGAGCCGGGTTCCTCTCTACAAAAAAAAAGTTTTTCATCAAACGCAATTACCTAATAAACTATTTATCTGTTATTAAAGTCTTATCAAACTGTAAAATTGCTTATTTCTGTGAAAATCAGTTATTTATTATCAATTTCAAATCACAATCTTCCAACAATCTCAAGGCAATATAATGTATATTTTTTCAATAATCCGTCTCCATTATGAAATAATTAATTACCCAGAAAGGCTCCTCTTTACAAAAAAACAGTCTTTTAGCAATAACAATATCTAAATAAACTATTTATCTCCTATAAAAACCTATAAAAACCATTGTTCATTTCTGTTATTTATCAGTTTCAAATCTTACAATATTCTTGAGCATCCTAATACAATTATATATTTTTTTAATCAGTCTCCTTATGAAATGAATAACTAGAAACATTTTTGGCGAAAGAAATTTGTAACACCTTCAATGCCACAAGACTCATATGCCCAATCATCACAAATCTTGCACTGATACCATTCTACTTTGCTCTTAGAATAATCTCTATTACACACAATACAATAATTTTTATCATGCTGTGAAGTAATCTTCTTGTTATTTCAATTCCAATAGAATAATTTCATCACCTGAGCTTGTTAATGAGGAATCATCATCCAAAGGTATGTTGGCTCTAGAATTACTGGACTCATCATGTGCCTTGGAACTTAGTTTTTTTATATTTTGTTTCGTTGACATTTTCTTAACACCAACTTTTCTAAGTTAATTTATCTTCTCTTTTTCCTCGTTTTATTTTTTCTGAAGCTGGATTAGGTCTGTCGGTCACTTATGAATCTAGGAATGCATCGTCAGAAAATATGTTATAATTCAAGGGATGTATGCCAATTTTGATGAATCCTTGAGTAACATTTTGTAGGGTTATAGCTGCTGAATAGGTATCTCTAATGAACTGCGCAATTTGGTAGTTTGTAGTGTATTGAAAGAGACAGTTTTGGTGCCATGAAAGAGCCGACTCTTTCAATGTCTCCACAAGTGGCTCTTCAAAACATTTTGTCATTTAAGTTGTAACCTCAAAATACAGCTATTTCGCGTAAACATTATGACATCAATATTATCGTAAAATAATGCTAAATATATGCCTAACAATACAACATATCAATTTTATCAACTCATGCTGCACTTTTCTTTGTGAAACAAATTTAGTGAACGCAAACAAACATACTTTTTGGTCCTAAAATTTTTGATGTGGTCTCCCGACGCCATTCGTTTTCGCAGAACTGTCAAATGTGTTGCCATACAAACAATAAAATTAAATTATGGTAGAATTTTGGTAAGTGATAGAAAATCACATCGACTCTTTTAAAGCCTGGCTCTTTCATACACACTCACCCCTACAGACCTCCCAGTCTCGATACTGGGTTTAGGTGGAGCATATGGTGAGGAAGCATGTTGCTCAACAGATTTTACGTTCATCTTGGAAAATTCTACTCATTACGAGAAAATGTTTCCATGTTACATTGCGAAAAATTACCTAAATTCTAATAAAAACTGGCACACAATTCGTAAAATTGAACAAGAATACTGTCACTGAGATTTATAATATTTGTTTCCTATAAAACTATGAACTTGAAAAATAATATCTCTCTGCTATAACATCGAAGACATTTTCAACATCACTCAAGAATAATATACCTACGTGAGAAATATTCACACTTCATAAATATGTCTTCGTTTGAAGTACATCAATCCTTTAGTTCATCTTAGCTAGCATATATTTTTCATTATTTCAGTTTATCGAGTCAAAGAGGTTGTTAAGAATGTTTCCGATGCTGCTTTTGGTGTGATTCTCATTGATCTCATACTTTCCAAAAAAGCAAGTCTTTGCACCCTGTACTAGAGACCACCTGTATATTGGTGAAGTCACAGCTATCATTTGTTGATACACGATTTCCGAATAACCCATGCAAAGAAGAAGGTTGGAGGTTACTAACAAAAAAATAATATTGTAGTAAAACATGTATCAGGCAAAAAAGTGTGGGAAGAGATTGTTGAACCTATCAATTTTCATTTCAGTATCTACAGGAAACGAATATGGAACTTGAAGAATTTCAAGAGCTCATCACCCTGTGACATATATACAAATGACAAGTTCAAAATATTTCAAATATAATTAAGTCGTAGATACTTAATAGATACCTTTTAATATACGACATCACTTCAGTGGCAAAGTTAGCCATGTTTTGCTATGATTCAATAAGTGAAGACATTGAAGAAGGAACATATAATAATCCAAAACGAACAATTTTACATGACTATTTGTGTCAGTGTTAGAGAATGTCAGATAACTGGAAAATTACAGCTATTTTCTGCACAGCCCCACAGAATGAAGTTCAGATATCTATTTATTTATTTATTTACGGCAATGCCTATTTTTTACAAGATAATTAACAAGTTCCCACATAGGTATTTAACAGTAATATAAGCTGGGTTTAAGGAAAAAATATTTGAAATAATATGAAATAAAGAAATCGTAAAAATAATGAATTACATTCTTTTCACAGTCTTTTTAAATGTTTCCAAAGAAGAATTCAAATATTCTAAATCTACATTGTATGTATTTGCAAGTCTCAAAATTCTACCTACAGATTCATTCCGGTCATAGTTGGTGCGACAAAAGGGTACTTTGAATATATCCGAATTGGAAATTGAATTGAATTCCAGGGAATTGATGCTACCATTGATTATTTTATGATTTAATTAAGGTCTGCTTCTAATCTTCTATGAGCCAGAGTATTCAAGTTAAAAATGTCCAATATAATTTTATAGTCATATTCACCAATATGATATCCCAGTTTATAAGCAGAGTACCTTAAAAACGTATTTTGAACACTTTCAAGCATATCAATATCCACATGATATGAAGGGCACCAAATTGTGGAATTGTATTCGATTATTGATCTAACAATTGAACAATTTATGATTTTTATTGAAGTGAGAGATAATTCATTTGCAGATCTGAGAATGAAACCTAAAATTTTTAACGCTTTAAAAGTAATATTTGCAATATGGGGTTTAAATGACATTTTTGGGTTGAGAGTGATTCCTAAATCTTTGATTGTGTTTGTTGTTTTCAGTTCTGAATGATTGATTTCATATGGCCAGTTAATGGGATTTTTGTTTCGGAAAAAAGTAAATTTTTGACATTTGTCTATATTTAATTGCAGTGGATTCATATCACACCAGCGAACAAAGTTAGATAAATCGTACTGTAATAATTTTGTATCAATTGAGTCATGAATAACTTAAAACATCTTCAGGTCATCAGCAAACAAAAGAAATTCACTATAAAGAATAACATCTTTCAAGTCATTGACAAATAAGTTGAAAAGCAATGGCCCTAAATGACAACCCTGTGGTACACCCGATGAAACTGTGATTGAGGAAGATACTGAGTTACCATATTTTACAAATTGTAGTCTGCAGGCTAGATAATTTTCAATCCATTTCAGAATGTTTTCTTGAATACCCAAAGCGTTTAGTTTATGCAACAACAAATTGTGGTTTACTCGGTCAAATGCCTTTGAAAGGTCTGTGTAAATAGAATTCTCCTGGTGTCTATTTTCGAAGGCGTTTATTATTCAGTGTTGATAAATTAGCAGATTTGTGCTGGTAGATCTACCACTACTGAATCCATGTTGTTGATTAATGATTATATGTCTACAATCCCATGTTAGCTTTTTTGTAATTAGACTGTTTAACAATTTGGGTAATTCTGATTGATTACAGACTGCTCGATAATTTTTTATATCACTTTTATAAATAGGTTTCAAAAAACTGTTTTTCCAATAATCTGGAAAGACCGACGATTTCAAGGAAATATTGAATATCATGTGAATTGGTTTGACCAGAGTAAAAATACATTTTTTGATTAGAAATAGCGGAATTCCATCAGGACCTGTAGACAATTTCCCAGGTAATTTAATATCAACCGTCTTTCTAAATTTATATTCTGGAAATTGGTTAACTGTTTCATCACTGTAGACTGATGAGAAATATTCTGCAAAAAGATTTACAATATCCTCACTATTTTCACTGACAGTCATCATAATACATTTTAGATGGTAAGGAGTGTGATTTTTTTATTATTAATATAACTCCAGAAGCTTCTAGGATTATTGTTGATGTTATTCTCTATTTTATTTATGTATGCTTGATGGAAAGTATTTCTCAAAGCTTTGCACTTATCTCTCAAATAACAATATTCTTCATATTTATAAAAATTTCCATTTTTGTATTCTCTGTGAACCGATTTCTTCTCGAAAACTAATTTTTTCAGCTCAGAATTGAAGCATATTGGGAAAGTAGGAGCTTTATATTTTTTTAGTGGAACATAGTACTCCAGAGCTGTATAGAGAATATTGTAAAAATTTGTAACTACAATATTTAAATCCTCATCCTTCAGTATTTTGGTATCCCAATATCCCAGTATCCCATCCCATCCCATCCCAGTGTCCCAGTATCCCATCAGAAATCATTCATGCCCATATAATCTCCATTTACAAAGTCATCATATTTTAGATATTCCTTTGTATCATTTTTCAAATCAAAACATACCAAAGAATGATGTAATGTATTTTGAAAAATTGGGTCCGATGGATTTTGAACATACATATTTATGAATATTATTGATTTGATATAAATTATGGAAACTAAATGAATGTAATAAAGCTAGTGCAGGTAAGTTTTCTGGACAATCAACATTCAGACCAAGCATGGAGAGCTTGGTCTGAATCAAAATGCGTCGGGTATATTATAGTCACCACAAAGGATAATCTTGCTAGTACAGTATTTTTCTAAAATATAATCAACGGTAGCAGTATGTTCCATATAAGTATTCACTACAGAAGAAGGAGGAATATATACACCACCGATAATGATTGTTGAAGCACCTATTGATAATTTAAAGATGTTTTATATTGTCAGGAGATATGTCGATTAACTCAGTTATTGAAGATTCTCTAATGGCTATTAGTATTCCTCCTCCTCATTTTTTATCCCTATTAACCTTCGTCCTCGCAGTCAATACATACACCACTGATGATGTATTCCGCTTTAGTATGCGAAACGTTTGGTACCTCAGGTTTCATTCGAAGATGGACTAGTAGCCTTAATGTTGTTCTCTTTAATCGTGTCTCCAGCAGTGGAAGCCTATGTTTTCCAATTACTCTCCTGTTATCCATTTAATTCCTTTGAGCTCACCTATGAGATACCTATTCTTTGTCTTCATCTCACACCATCAGATAACGATTCTGAACTTTCTGGATTTTTCTCATGGTGAAATTAGGCCCATAGAGAGAATCTGAATAATCAAGGCCCCACATGTTTTCTTGACGTATGAAGGAAGACATTTTTTATAGTCGTAGATAGATTTGGATAATAGGTAAGTACGTTATGAAAATCAATTGATCTGTATCTGTAGAATAGGGAGGGTGAGTGTAAGCCCACAGCACTTAGACCACTTGTGATCCATTGTACATCCTCCCGAGGACTTGTCCTCCTAGGTCATCATCCATCCTATCCTTTCCAGGAAGGTGAACAGGTCACTGGGAGACATCTCCTTTATATCGGCAGGCGTAGGCCAAGACTCGCCGAACACACACTCCGTTAGTGATGATAACTCCGGGCACTCGCATAGGATATGCCTGACAGTCTCATCTTCCTACTCAAACATCCTGCATAGAGGTGTGTCCACCAGCCTCATATTATGGAGGTGTTACCTTAGTTGACAGTGGTCAGTCCGAAATCCTACTGTTAAGCGTAGATTTTTCCTGGTCATCGCCAGATATTTCTTCGGCGCCAGCTTTCTAGGGTCGCCCAGGGAGATCCTGGCAAGATTGCATCCTTTGATTCCATCCCATCTCTTTAGGGATTGAGCATGGGTGTAACATTTGGCTAGTTCCGCAATTGTCGAACTGGGTCCTAATATTCTTAGTACAGCCGTTTCCTTGGCTGAAGAGTCGGCAATACGATTACCTTTACTCCTGTCGTGCCCTTTAACCCACCTCAGATTAAAGTAATTATCTACCGAGGCTTTGGCTAAATCTTGATGGCATTCTAGTACTAGCCCTGAGGTTACACGTTATCTGTTCGGAGCTGATAGGGCTTGTCTGCTGTCAGTGCAGTTTGTTATGTTTTTGCCAGAAATTTCTTTCCGGGTTATTTCTTTTGTGGCGATTGAGATACCAGCCAGTTCTGTTTGGACCACGCTAGTATTTTTTCCCATTCCCCACTTAATCCCTAGGTTTAGTGATCTGAAGTACACTCCACATCCTGAGCCTTCTTTGGTTTTTGAGCCGTCTGTATATATGCGCATTGCATTTGTAGCATCTGACTCTGTGTTTTGTTTTATTTGTATTTTGTAGGGTTTATTAAACACAAACCTGGGTTTAATTGCATCACTGGTTACCTGCAGCAGAGGTTACGCAGTAAGCGCTTCTCGCCATAGGCTCAGCCTCAATTGACCCATTTCTACTTCGAGGTTGACACCAGCGGCGCGCAATCGTTACATGGCCATTAACGCAACCTCCTTAACGTACAGGTCCAGAGGGATCGGACTCGAAAATCAATTGATATCACCTTCCAATTGAAATTCAGTATCTACTAAAACACCCCAATTCCTTGCGTCATTGATTGAATAAAATAAAAGTATCGGTATCGAACGTAACTTCATTCGTTTCCGATACTATTTCCTGGTTAGTTCGTGATCCAAAAAGCATAATCGACTATTTTGCATTAATAACGACGCAATGATCAATAACAACTTTCATAATGGCTTTGAGGTCTTGATTATTCAGTACAAGCAGCCTCCCTCACTTGAAGCGAAAAGTTGAAATAAAAGCCACTTTAATCTGTATATAAAAGTACTTTACAAGATGCTCAAGATAAAATGTTTAGATGGAAAATAAAAGAGGCCGACCAAGGATCTAACCTTGGGGCACTTCAGATTTTAGAGAGAGGCGCTTATGCACTCACCTTTTGTTTCCTACTCACCGTTAATTTTTGAAATACAAATTTCTATCGTAATGATCCCATTTCTGAACCTCATTGAAAACGTTTCGTCCTGGGCTAAGTGTGTTCACGGTTTGATTGTGACAAACAACTATATAATCCTCTTCCAAATACTTTTTCTCAACTCCGGTTTGCATGAGAACCTTCGCTGCATCAATCATACGGAAATTAATTTCATCGATATTATAGTTTCCGATAAAAACTATATCAACTGTGTTGTTTCTATCCTGTGGTTGAACACCCCATCCCCTCCCTTCGAATATATTTCCATCACCTCCTATGAGGAAGTTACAATAAATGTCAGGCGATCCTATTGTAACACTATATTCCTGTAATTCTTTGACTCCTTTGGAACAGTCTATGAAGTTATCGCAATATCTCCCTCCGGTATGTTTCATTACAACCATATGTACAGGATGGGTAACATCGTTATACTGTTTTGGAGGTTCTGCTCCCCAATCGTTTCTCAAATATAAAATATTTTGAGCAGTGGTTGGCGGCACGTAAAGAGCTAGCATTAGCCATAAAGAAACCTTCATTAATGTCTTCCGTTTATTAACCCCTATATGATCTTCTTCTTTAGATGTTTCTGTCCGAGCTGATTTGCCTACAAAAATAAAAATACGATACCTATTAACTCATTATATCAGTACATTGGCCAAAAAATTATTTTAAGCTCAATTAAATATTACTACAGTTTTTTCCCAACATCAAACCGTCATTTCAACACATCTACACGTGTTTCGATCACCAAATGATCATTTTCAAGAGGAAGATTAAACTAAATATACTTATAATTTCATCCTTATTTATACCATAGATACTTCTTCTAGGTGCCTGCGTCTTGAGAGTCTTAAATTTCTATGTTTTTTACCACTTTTATTTGTAACTAACGTTACTGCAGTTTCGTCCTAGGTGGACATTTTCAAACTTGAACAATAAACTTTATTGACTATTAGTTCATTATTCAAATTTGAAAATGTCCACATAGGACGAAACTGCAGTAACGTTATTTACAAATAAAAGTGGTAAAAAGCATAGAAATTTTCATTTCTCTTCTCATCATGATCTCCTACCACGTAGTAACGGCTACATCCATCAATTTATTTTGTCTTAAATTCATTTCACAATGCCTTATCTACTAGTTTTTTATTAATTTTACAATGTGTCCTCATGTAATAGTCAGGTAAATCTAATAATTAAATAATTATTTTCACAAGCTATAGTATACTATTAGGTATTTTTCCACCATGGTTATTAATAATATTATTATTTTTACTTATTTCTACAGTGTCATAGGCATCTACATGCATGTTGTTGTTAACTCGTCTAACAAATCTTAATGAACTAAAGTCTATGGCATGGTTTTGTTGCAAAATATGATGGGCGACTGCTGATTTTTCTGGTCTTCCATAATTTAGTTGTGCTAATTGTTCCTTTCAGTAGCTCTTTTTGTTTGTCCATGATATTTTGCATCGCAGTCCTTACATTCAATTTCGTATATTCCAGACTTTTCCTCACTCTCGAGGTTGTCTTTTGGACTTCCCAAAAGGCTGTGTAGTGTATGACTTGTTATAAAAACCACCTTCATACCTAGTTCTTTCCAAAGTTCTTCGTGTATTGGTGGTATGGAAGTGAGATATAGTTATCTTGGTTTTCGTTGTTTTTAAAAGTCGAGATTTCGTTGATTCTTAACTTAAACTTTTTTCCTCATTATATCATTTGTAGATGATATATCATTTGTAGATAATATAATAAGGAAGAAAAAATTTAGGTTAAGATTGAACTCAATCTCGAATTTTAAAAACAACGAAAACCAAGATAAATATATCTCAGTTCCATACCACCAATACACGAAGAAATTTGGAAAGATTATCAAGGAAATGGGTATGAAGGTGGTTTTTGAAACAAGTTATACACAACAGAGCCTTTTAGGAAATCCAAAAAACAATGTTGAGTATTCGGAAAAGTCTGGAATTTACGAAATTAAATGGCGATGCAGAATATTATGGCAAACAAAAATATATATTACAATAAGATATAAGGAACACTTAGCACGCCTAAAATATGGAAGACCATAAAAATCAGCAGTCGCCCATTATATTTTGCAACATAACCATTCCATAGACTTCAGTTCATTATGATTAGTTAGACAAGTTAACAACAACTAGCATCTAGATGCCTATGAGAGTGTCGAAATAAGTAAACATAATAATATTACGAATAACGATGGTGGACCAATACCTAGTAGTATGTTAAATTAATATTTTAATTATTAGATTTACCTCACTATTACATAAGGACACATTGTAAAATTGATTTATGACTAACAGATAAGGCAATATTGTGAAATGAATTTGAGACACTCTAGACGCAGGTACCTAGAAGAGGTATCTATGTTTTAAATAAGGATAACAGTGTGTGAGTATATTTAGTTTAATCTTCCTCTTGAAGATGATCACTTGGTTATCGAAACACGTGTCGAGATGTTGAAATAACGGTTCGGTGTTGGGAAAAAACTACACCAAAGGTTCCAAACAGTGCATCACTCTATGAGATTCATAACATATCCATTGAACGAGTTCAAAGAAAGTTTTGTAAATTTCTAATTTTCAGAATAGATGGTTCTTACCCTGAGAGAGGTATCAGTAATGATGTCATATATAAACGTTTGGAACTTTTTAGTTTACAGCATCGCAGAAAATGTGCGTCGCTCATATTTTTATTCAAGTTAGTGAATGAGAGAGTTGACGACTGTCCTCAAATTCTTGAACAAATTAACTTCAATGTACCACGGCCAGCTTCACGATCTCAATCCATTTCTAGACCTCTCAGAGCAAGAACTACCATCATGCTCAATTCCCCAATATATGTTATGTGCACAATTTTCAATAGCATTTGTACCCATGGTGATTTATTCTTCACCAACCTTCATAACATTTTCAGAATTGCTAACGTGTACTTGAAGTAGGAAATTAGAATTAGTTTTTGTTCATTTTATTTTCCGTTTATGGTTAAGTATTATGAATCAAATGTAATATTGTCCTGTAAATGGGTAACTGTTGGACAATAAAGCTATTATTATTATTATCACAAGTTAGCTCAATCAATACTGCAAGTTGTATTCATGTATACAAAAGCGATTATGAAAATTTGGAAATATAAAAATGATGTTGAAGGTAAATCCGCTGATCCTTGGTTCGAACTTTCCGTTTTTAATGAAACATCTATCATTCATCACTGAATTTTGGCTCAAGTGATGCTGTCATTTTCTATATAATTTTTCTATTTCACCGTAGCGGCAGTTCATAAAAAATTAGAGAATTGGCGAACATTTCATTCGACAACGAAAGAGTTGATTACCTAGAAATCACTGATTTCTATTATCTCTGAAAGTAGGGTTCACATTGTTGGTGTGCGTAGAAATATGACAGAAGGAAAATCTTAGTTGGTGGGGTTCTCTGAATATTCACGAATTTATATTGAATTAATGACCTGCGTCATTGGGTGGGACATCTTGTGAAATACTCATCATCATTAAAAGTTTTCTTACATACTATACTTGCAACGAACTGTGCCACATCCTGTGACACAGGATGTATACGAATATCCATTCTAGTCATCACCCGAAGATGAGTGTGGATACTAACAATGTGTGTGTCGATGTTTCATAGTGAGTAGACGTGTTGTAGCATAGCTCCACAGAAAAGGCAAACAAACTATCAAAAAGTGCAATAACAAATTGGAAAATCATCTTGCCATACAAGTAAGTGTTAAATTACAAGTTGTTAGTGTCATTTCAACTCTAAACTGCACGTACTAGTTAGAAGTTGCAACTATTTTTGCATCATGTCGAAAACTAGAACCAACAAGGGAGAGGACGAACTGCACACAACCATTAAAGCTGTAGTCAACAAACTTGTTTCATCTAACGAGTTTATAACACTCCTGTCCGATTCTATCATGGATGTAATCACAAAGAAGTATGATAAAGAAATAGATGTGCTCAAGAAACAAAATAATGAACTCACAAAAGTTTTGCGAAATCAAGAACATCAAATAAAAACTCTAGTTGCTAACCAAGAATCATGTGATCGAATCCGAAGATCTAGAAATGTCATATTCTATGGCGTTCAAGAAAGTGACAATGAAAACTGCATGGACACTATTCTGGGTATAATCAATAATAAACTCAATATAAGACTTGATCTGATGAGTATTGATAATTGTTTCCGCATGAAAATTCCGGACAGAAACAATATTGAACCAATCATGACCCAGTTCTCTACGGTTTCTATTAAACAATTGGTATATAATAAAAAGAAGCTGTTGAAAGGAATGGGCATGGTAATTAGAGAAGATTTGTCTCCTGAAACACTGAAACTTTTTAAAGCGGCGGTGGAGAAAATTAAGAAAAATGGAAGATTATGGTCAAACAATGGAAATATATATGTCAAGTTAAATGACAAAGATATCATTAGTAAGATTAAGAANCCTGAAACACTGAAACTTTTCAAAGCGGCGGTGGAGAAAATTAAGAAAAATGGAAGATTATGGTCAAACAATGGAAATATATATGTCAAGTTAAATGACAAAGATATAATTAGTAAGATTAAGAAGTTAAGTGATATTGAAACTGTGTGAAGTGAAATATTATTGAATTTTTCTTATTTCGTATTCAGATTATCTGCTCTATACAAACTTATTTACGATTCTTCTTATTTCTGTGGGACAGCGCAGTTTAGGCTACCACTTCAAATATTTAATTTATTGAGGTTATTTTGTTTTTGCTTTTTCATACATTTATTTATTGGAATATCATTGAACAATATGTAATTATTAGAGTTAATTGTTTACAAATAAGTTGTTCGTCCTGAACTGCTGGTATATTTTCCTTTTTTTTTTGCGCTTCATCTTGTCATTGTGATTGTAGCATTTTCAATTTTTTTATTTTTTATTTTTGCACATATAATATCAAATAATCAATTGTTGTGGGCTAGTGCAGTTGGTCCGTGCCCACAGTGACTGTTAATTTTTTGTGCTTTGGAAGGTCTTACCTTTTTTAAACTTCTACTTATTCAGTTGTAGAATATAAGAATTTTTTAGAATTGGAAATAGATTTTGAGAGAATATTTGGGATAATTTAATAAATATTAATAAACAGGATGGATTATCTTAGTGTAGCTTGTTTAAACGTACGATCTTTGCTACCATCTAAATTCCAATAAAAACTTTCGAACTGATGTTTTTTTTTTGTTCTGGGTAGAAAAGACCGATCCCAGGTTTATATTTTAATGTGTTCTCGAAGATATTGATTTTTTTCGCTTTTTGGTTATTCAGCCCCACTTTGTGGCGCTGTGTTTCATTTTTTTGCAGCAACAACTTACAAATATCGTGTATCTATTTGATTTGGTATTGAATTTGGAGTAAGTTCGATCACCTCAGCTTTTTCCATCAAGTAAGCGGTTTCAGAGATATTTATGATTTCAAGAAATATTTATCCGGAAATTTAAACCAGATGTTGACAGAAACGGAATAGCTAAGATTAATTACAAGAAGTGATCAATATTTTCTAAGTAAAAACTTATTTCGTATTTTAAAATCAAGATTGTTTTTCTCTTCTAAAATATTGACTATTTTCTATAGGTAGTTATGACCTCACTCATAAAACCACACTGCACAAAACATTTTTTTTAAAGCAGCCTCATCATTGTAGCAGTATCCAGTGATTCACAGTATGGATTTATATTTGATCCTATTCATTTCCCAATTCTTCACGTCACTGGCCTGAGATCAAAATACCTTTTCAATGATGAGTATTCATGTTGTTATCCTGTAAGGTAGTTAGGTTCCACATCTAACTTAGCTTGAATTCCATTGTATAGAACCTCTCAACTTCATAAACACATATTTCAGTTTTTGTTTGTGTACCTAGGATGGAAGTAAAGAGCGTCAGTAATTTCAGGTAGTTCGGGAATTTCTTTAGCGAACGAGGCTAATAAGGAAAACGAGATAAAAGATGGAATTTAAGGCAAGCGTTTATTATTATGTTCAGTATGGTGCAAATGAATGGAACACATTCATCAGTTCATGACTAGTTGGGCTTGGGAAACTTGTCAAACTTGTCAGTCTTTCAATTATCTATCCAACTATCTATCAATTATTATGTATAATTGATAGATTAACTTTCAGTTAATATTATTATTGAGCAATCGACGACCTTCAGATAGAACTCAATTAGACAAAAAAGTAATGAACTTTTTCCTCGCGAATTTAAATTTCATTCGAAATTATTTCCTACATCATCGTCCGTGTGTGACCATATTTTGTGGTCAATTTTTGTATACTTTATACGTTTCAAATATGGAAAATCAAGAGAAGTTAAATTTTAGCCGCCAAGGTGGCAATGTGATTGATGATCTGTTCTCAATTCAGCCATCTGGAAAAAATACAACTAGTTTATCATTTGAAAGGGTTATATTTTTAGGAGTGATTAATTTTTTGGGAAAGAAAGTTTTTGGCTTTCTACTACTCCATCTGATACAAAAAAAAATGGATGAGAGAATCTTCCAAAGAAAGGAAGGATTAATTCATGAATGAAGTGTGTGTATTTTCTATAATGTTATCCAATTTGGTACTGAAGAGCCTTAGGGCAAGTGTCTTAAGGCGAAACACGTGTATACCAGTTAGGGTGACAGTGTTCCATGTGAGTACAATTTATTACCATTCATTCAAAGTAGAACTCATGTGAATGATATCTGATTTTTATTCCACAACGAATGTTTGAAATACAAACTGAGTAGAGAAAAGTATCTTCTGTATAATTCAGTGTTCATATAGAAGTATTTGTTTCGAAAGAATTTTTTTCTTTCGTGTAATTCAATGTTTATATGAAAGTAGCTGTTTCAGGAGGACTTTCTTTCAGTTTGTGTCTGAAAGTTACTTCTTTGCATGATCTACACATCCATGTATAGAGTTACTTATTTTCAAATTGATTAATCCTTCCTTTCTTTGGAAGATTCTCTCATCCATTTTTTTTTGTATCAGATGGAGTAGTAGAAAACCAAAAACTTTCTTTCCCAAAAAAATTGTTTATCATAATGTCTGACTAGTAAGGGTGGACCATCTTGCTGCAATCATAAAATATTTCAGTTTGGGGATTATTGATTTTGATGAAACTATAAATATTGAAGATCTTTTGGGATTTGAAGAAATATGGTCCGTCAATCCTATTGAATATCATTCTTGCACACGTTTTGAGCACGGTTCTCCTGAATCTAATGTAGATTTTCTGTATTTCATTATTCAGTTTACAAAAATCCCTTCAGATATTCCAGAAATTGCTCCACAAGTACGATTCCAGAGCTTTATGTTTCGTCCTGAATGGCTATCGATTGTTTGAATGAATAAGGAGAACTTAGTCTATACCCATATAGTAAGAAATAGACTTAGCAAGGTCAGTCTAATTCCGAACACCTGAGAGACATCACCTAGTAGATGGCATATGAGACTTTACCGAAACGTCGTGAAATCCATCCCAGTTATCAGTCCCAAAATCCATTCTGTGATCCTCCGTATTGACGTGTTTATCAGTGTGCAAGAATTAACGTTTCGACCGTGTGAAGTTATATGACTGATAAGGGACCTACAAGTCTTTCCTATATATACATGAAATTTTGTATATTATGTTCGATTTCTGTTTATTCAAAATTAATACTATATAATTTAGAAATTGCCTCATTTAGTAATTCTGAAGTGATTGTTTCGGAACACATTAATTAATTTTGATGTCATCTGAAGATATTGCTAAAGTCAAGTCATCTACAAAACGCTTAATGAAAGGAATGTGGAATGATAATTTTGTAATGCATTCATTAAGAAGCTCTTTTTTTCGGCGGCAATGGCATCAACGAAATGTGTTTGTGACTCACATTTTGTCTTCAATCGAGGATCGCCTGCCCGGTACTGACGATGCCCAATAGGCTGAAACAGTGTGTTCGTATAGGTTTTCGCGGTCAGTAATGTGATATACTGCTGTCCGGGTTGATCCGCGTCTGTAATTTTCATCTTTGCGACGTTTTGGCTCCTGCTTTGGAGCCCTTCTCAAGAATCACTTGGAATTGTACTTACATGACTCGAGGATGACGTCGCAATCTCCCTTGCCCCAAGTGTCGTCACCAGCCCTGTGCTTGCTGTGTTCAGCTCTAAGTTCGCACTGGTCACTTTGCTGTTCGTGGCCAATATTTATATTGTCAGAAAGGTATAGAGAGGACCGGATTCCTGACTTATTTTCAGGTATCATCCGTGACAACAATGTCCTCCATGGTTGTGGAAGTCTCTGCGAATCATCTCGCTTGTTAAGGCAGTTGGGACGTTTTTCAAATTCGATTGCTCCACGAATTATCTATGCAGACACCTCGACTCCATCTGAAATAGATTTATCCGCGAAAAAGAAGACGTAATCCCACAAAATTCGTCCCTTCCGAAAGCTGAGTTTGAAAATTAATTGTTGTAGCCTTTTAGAGTTATGTAATTCATTACGTGGTTGGGAGTTGAAAAAACATTTGGCATTTTGAAAAAATTCTTGATATTAATGTTCAACAAAATTTATATTCATGACACCGGTAGGATGTATGAAAAAATAGGTATTTTATATTCCTACACTACCAGGTTCTGCGAAGAAACCGGTTCGAAGGAAAAGATTACAAATGTACTTGATATATTCGCAAAACAACGTGTCACATCTTATAGATATGATTATTCAAATTACAACAAAATGATAAGTGGATATATTTCTGACATATTTCATGACATTACAATCCGAAAAATCATCGAATTAAAAATGTAATACATCTGTCAAATTATGATACTCGTTAGGAAAACAAGAAAATTGCTGCGAATTCTTGGGGTTTTTATTGAATACTCTTCGTGAGCAAAAAAATCAATACTCCCGAGAGCTGTGGATTGAGTGATTCCATACAATCTATCTCGTCTTGTGTTTGTAAATCTTTTGCTGGAAAAATCCTCACTTTGTAGTAAATGTTCAAGAGGTATAAAAACGTACTTGATTTTCTGAAACTTCAACTAGCGTTTCCTAATATGATTTATAACCAGTCCATGCAAAGTTTAAAGATAAATTATCTGAAAATAGAACTTTTAATGGGTGATGATCAACTGTATTGCCAAACATGCGCCAAACTAACTGACTATTATAAGAAAATAAGTATAGCTGAGGCACCAGTCAATCTAATAATAACACTGATGATCTTCAAATATGACTCAACCTCTGACGAAAGCACCAAACTCTTACGAAGTTTCAAAATAGATGAACACTTCAATCTAGCAGACCACTATTATAATCTTTATGCAGTCATTGTTCACTGTGGTTCTGGCGTTGAATCTGGACACTATTACGCATTGGTACAAGACGAAACGGACTGGTTTAAGTTTGACGATAGTCGTGTCACTAAGTGTTCTGGCGATGTCTTGAATTCATTGGAGCCTCTGGAGACACCCTACATTTTGTTAAATGAAAGAGAGGACATTGGCAAATTAGGATCTTCAGATGATGTGCTGCAGGTTTTTCCGGGTTTTCCTGCAGCTGAAAAAGCAAATGCGCCACTGAAATCAATGAAGTCGCCCCGCAGCGCCAATTAATGTTTGTTGTTTCATAATTTCATGATTTCATGATAGTATTTAATAATCCAGTAGGGATACTGGGGGATTCAAGGTATGAAACCATTTCCCCCTTTTTTTGAATCTCTAAACTAAACTCGATCATGATTATTCATTTTTTTCCGGTGAGGTTGATCATTTTGATATCTAGCAAATTGACTCGAATTTATATTTCTCAGCAAAAAATTATTTTTGTATTTTGTGGTAGAGAAGTTTTTGTTGAAAATAAGATATTTAAACACTATCTTTGTTATAACTTTCGAACCGCCAGTTTACAAATACAACCTCATAGTTTTATAAACAGCTTTTCGAAGGAAAACCACATCTGAAATAACATATATAGTGGAAAATTAGGAAAATTCATTCAGGAAATTCAACCAGTACTAAAAAACAATTTCGGTCAAATATATAGTCCATAATAAAAAAGTTTTTTTCAGTTTGTGGGTTCATGACTAACGATCCGAATTTTTCCGTTTAATCCACGACACAACGGTTATTTTTCAAAGTTTTTGTAAAATCCTTCATTGTGAAAATCATACAATAAACTGTATGAATCAGTTTCAAACATTGAATTATACGAAAATCCCTATCCAAACATTCTATCCAAACATTCGTTATTGAATCAGAGATAATTCATAGGAACGCTACATAACATAATACATGAAAGAATTATGATAAAATTTAATTTTCATGGAACACTATTATCGTCAACGAAGAATAATGGAGGAATATTCGGAATAAGAGACTTGCCTTTCGGGAGAATTATTTCTTCCAATTTGGGTCGGAAAGTAACTTCAATGCATGATCTAGACATCTTTGTGAAGAATTCATTTCAAATTCAATTATTTTCTTTCTTCTTTTAGAAGTTTACCAAAATCTTTCTGTTACAGATGAAGAAGTGAAAGCCAAAAAAACTCATTACCAAAAATCACATCTCTCCTAAGAATGTACCCCTTTCAATTTCTAGTAGCTTTTTGAATCATGATATGTAAATATATTCAATTTTACTGTTGGAAGTTAGGGCTTCACTTGTTGCATGCTGATATTTATTCATTCAGTTATTCATTTATTTATTCATCATTATTAACATTCTGAACAAGCCATACAGGCTCAATAATTTGAATCGACCCAAATTATAGATCGATTCATTATTAAAACGCCCGAAACCAATCATAATATTGAAATGCTGATGACAAACCTAATTGTAGATTAAGGCTTGTGCAGATTCAGTTTGGGTAACGTCAATAGGTAGGATCTCGTTAATCCTTTGTTTGCACTAGTTTTCATAAGACTTCTGAGGATTTTTGTTCATTGATCTACTATAGTTGACGAAAAAATACACTCCATTCATTTTAATAATCCATTACCTATTTTCTGAGATAAGTTCAATTACTGTGGAATGAAATTTAACGTAATTTCTTTTCTGTTGAAAGTCAAACATTTTTCATCCTCGCCTTCTTACGAACTTTGTAATTTCTCAGCGCTCAAAAGAAATTTTGTGAAAAGATAATGCGTTCAATGAAATTGATGAGGATAACCGCGAGACGAATGGTTTTTGTGTTCTGTCCGGTAGTTAAGTAGAAGCTTGTGTTTTTCATTATTCTCAATTCATTGTCTGTTGAAATTTGTTTCAATTTGCGTTGACTGGCAAAAAGTAAGACTACACATAATTTTGCTGAAAAATTAGGACAATGAAGTTCATTTCTTTCTTCATAACAATTTGGCCACAAAAAAACAAATTTTACATAACAATTTGGCCACAAAAAAAAATTCAATCGAAACTGTGGTTCCGATATTTATTATTTTCCCTTATTATTTGGAAAAAGAATATCTTCAAACAATGTCGGTTAGTTTTATTAGAGTGTTCAATTCAATGAATTATAGATAATATTTATTCCTGAAAATTTATCGAAAGAAATCACAAGTGATACGAAATAATTAACAAGAAGTCGAAGTAGAGATTGTATGCAAAAGTTCAAGTTATCTGTGAATCTGTTCGACTACATACAGTTCACTGTATGATTTTCACTATAATAAGTTTCACAAAAACCGCGACACGTGTTTCGCTGTACAATAGTTTCCTCAAGGACTTTTTTTTCCAGTTTGTGTCTGAAAGTTACTTTTTCGCATGCCCTACACATCTTTATATAGAGTTAATTTTTTGAAATTGATTACTTCCTTCCTTTCTTTGGAAGAATCCCACATTTTTTGTATCAAGATGGGGAAGTAAAAGTCCAAAACTTTCTTTTCCACTAAAATAATGCCTAAGGCTAGAAAAATTACTTCTTAAAAACATCGAAACATCTGAGACATTTATATCATCCAGTTTGAACAGAATCCCAATTTGGTCACAAATTGAAAGAAAAGTCCCTCACAATTCACCTTCTTCATCATGAACAGAAGAATCGATGGCTTAATGGAATTTTGTTTGCCTTGTGACATATTTGACCATAACTGTTTTGGTTACTTCTCGGGTTGTGCTGTGGTCTTCTTTGGTTATAATCTCCTAACATTTCAGTTGACACGTCGAGAAGAGTACTTCGACCACGCCACTGAAGATGACTGACGCAGTTGCAATCGAAACGTTTGGAGATTATAACCAAAGAAGACCACGGCAAAACCCAGTAACTAACCAAAACATTGACGTCAGCCATGAAAGCCTATTTTTCTATAATAATCACCACTGTTATAACAACTTTGTTGATGAGAATAGCCGCTAACCCCTGGTGTTGGTGGGCTACTATGTAATTAAGAGTGGGTTCTCGCGCGTAAGTAGATATGGTTATAGTATCATTTTCAGAGTCTGTGAACACGGTACAATTCTGTAGTCGTGTACGTTCACCCTAATTCAATTCAGTCTGATAATGAATATATCCTAGTTTGAAATGATCACATCCATCAAGGTTTTTCTTTCCTGATACTTGACTGTTAGTATCATCTTCTAAAAATTCCCAAACCAAAATTTACATTTTAATTTTGGCTTTCGTTATTTTTTTTTTGTTTGGTTATGTCTAGTTTTCTTATATGTCACTGCTTTGTTTTGTATTCTCCATTTTGTACTTATCTACTACCTTTCCAGATATAGCTTGTTCAAACATTGTTTTTTCTTCATAACTTTTTATTTTCCTTTTTTTTTTAATTGAAATTTAATAATTTCACCGAAAAATACTTTCTCCACTAATTCACTCTTTTTAGTTGCGTTTTTTTCAACAGACTTAACTTTCTTCAATTGCTTTTTGGCTCGTTCATATTTCTGACGCTGAGTATTCAATTCAGTTCTGAGTTTTGTAACTGTAGCTTTTTTTAATTGCTTATTTCTGAATCGACTCTGTCTTTAATTTATCGTTTTTGCTTATTTTGGTCTTTTACAATATGTTTTTCAGGTTCTATGAGTTGCATTTCGTCGTCAGTAGTTAAAGGAGTATTCTGGCGTATACGCCAGAAGAAAATTATGAGTGGTTTGTTTCAATAGTTGTTTCTTTTGCCTATAAATTGATGAATATTTCAACCATTTCTTTCTAGTCAATCATTGCTCTAGAGGTATCATTTCTTTAACAATTTTTTTGTCATCCACTTTTTTTTCAAATATTGCAATCCTTGTTTTTCTTTGTAGTCAACTAATTTGAAAGGATCACTTTTAATTCTTGCCAAGCCAGTCCTTTCCCTAGTCAATTTTTTTTCAGTAGACGCCAATGTGTTTTAAACTGAAATAAATATAAAAAATACTTACACACTGTAACTATCGAGATGAAGGTGATCTAAAACAAAAAACATCAGTACCCTGGAAACAAGCCAGTCCTTCGGCGCGATATTCGACAAAGGACTGACGCCAACGGACTGTCGAAAAATACACCTAATTTTTCTTTTGAAATTTTCGAATGTTTGAAAATCAAAATAAAACTAAGATTCACGAGGAAATAACGACTTACCACAGTACTGAAGTTTTGACTGGATCGGCACATGAATGCCTGATAATCGCCGTGCTAGCATTGACACTGTAATGGCGCTGGCAAATGGCGCGGTTGGCAGCTAACATTACTACCACTTTTATAATTTCAACAGGTATTTTTCTACGCATCTATGGAAAACGTGATATACATTGTAACATACATCACAGATTATAAGAAAACATGAAGTTTTCTCAAATTAATGGTAAAAAGGGGCGTCCACACTATGCCGATCGACAATGTCGAACGATATACGCGACAATTGCCTCGTCCACACATAAATATTTAATGAATAGTCGCTTGATTGATTTTTGAGGTTCTGTTCACAAAATTGCTATTTAAGTAAATATCTGAAATTGAGCGACCAAATAAAAACGTTTTCATTATTTCAGAATAATATAATATTACTTCATATATATTGCTTGATGATATTGAGTTACCCATTTTATGTAGAATCGCCCAACTACTTTCCCAATACGTAGGACCGGGTTAATGTTTAGAATTCAATTGGAAATTTCCTCGTCATGCATTTTCTCCTTCAAATAGAGTATCTTTTGTGTGTGAGGTAAGATTACTCAAAAATTTTGCTACAACCTAAGGTGTGTGTATCCGTGTCACTACCTGTACCTTACAAATATTGTGTATCTTCTCGTCGTAGATAGAAGTGCCACGGTAATGCGGGACTGATGTAATGGATATCCTTTTCCTAGCTACTTATGGAACCCTTCACAGATTATAAAGGAACCAAAGTATCGGACACTGAGTCTGTAGAGAAGATGGACGTCGACTAGACAACCCTTATACTGTTCTCTCCATTAAATCGTGTCAAGAACAATATATTTCAGTTGGCAACTTGTGTGAGTTCAATTGTTTATTTTAAAGTTTATTATTCTTATGGTTCCCGAATGGGGTGACGATTTGAATTTTAAATACGTGAAGTTATAAGGAGCTGTGGTACCAAATGGATAGTTTATATAAATGCTCGAGAGACATCACTTGCCGCGCTGGCCGAAAACTTGAAAACTGAAGGATTCGGTGTAGCAAAGGTAAAATCAACGATTAGGTCATTCCGCGGTTTTAACACTCGAAAGAAATGCTGTAGACTTCTGTAACTATTTTCTGTAGCATGATAATATAGTGTCACTTTTAATTTCAACATAGGGGGCAGTACTTTCCTCATTATTGTGTCTTGTTTAGATAGTTTATTTTCAACAAGCTGCAATAGTTCGTCAAAACTCTCCGGAATCATCCTTATTGGGTATTGTACAGACCACTATCTACACTCCATTTATGAGTCTTGTTATGATATTTATGTAATGATATAAACATGAACTTGGTGATTATATGCTATATATCAATGTAGACAATATTATTTGCCTTATTTGCAACCTATTTTTCTTCACCCCCGGCACCTCTGATGTAGCCCTATTTTAAGCATCTGTAACAAATAGTTTCAAACCCATCAATTTTGTAGCGTATAGTTTGGATATTCGCCTACCATATTTAGCATAGATGAGATATTTGAAGCAATGTTATTACGGGGAAAGTGATCAAGTAACATTCATCACGAATTGGCAGCAAATGAACGAAATAAATGAACGAACTTTTATTGCATTATGACGACCTTCAAAGTTTCTGCCCACGGGACAAATATTCAAACCCAATCATGTGATCATCAAAGCTATTGAACTGCCCTGCAAAGGGCTCTGTGAAGATGATCTGGGGTTTGTATTTAAGAAGTTGCAGAAACTTTGGTAAAGTGATATTGAACCTGGAGAGGTCTTATGTAGCAGGAAATGTAAATAAGGAAGATTGAGTGTGTTTACCGTCACTTTTAGTACAACCCTCTCATAACTGACTGTTTAATGAACTTTATTTTGATATCACCAACAATGCCGATGTGAATTCCAGAATCTTATTCCGGATTATTTTTACAATAGTCAAAGCAGAAGAATCATGAAATGCAAATCAATTAACAGAATATATTTTATAACAAAAAATTATTTAAGAACTTCACATATCAATGTAAATCAGTTTAGTTTAAACTGTCGTGGGTTTGACATCACATCAATCGAATAGAAACTCTCTTCGTCAAATTAATCAACATGAAGTGAACATTTTCTTCTTTGATCTCATTAACTTTCGTAAGAGTCGAACTGGAAATCAATTGCAGTAATCAAGAAACTCTAAGTTTGATTCCATTCGGTATTGAGCCATGGACAGAAGTTACTGAAAGTCTGATTCGTAACAAATTGGCGGACAAAGTAACAAAAGAAGGGTTGAATGAATAATAATTATAAATGTTGATGAAGTACTACTAATCTGAAAAGTTCTGTTCTTTCATTTTCAAATCTCCACTGTTTTATGGAGAACTCAACTTTTTCTCCAAATTTCACCTTTTTCGAGATTCTAGAATTGATATATTCCAAACCAAAGTCTCTCGAAAATAATCGAGATGAAATGAAAGTAGATTGTTTAGTACAACGATTTCGTAATTTACCAGCAATTTGTAGTATTGATAAAATTCACTTTTCACGTAACTCTGATTCTGCTGGACTGGACCGTGACGGTGATGCCAGTCATCACCCGAAGATGATTATAGATACTAACAATCGAAACGTCGTGAAGGAACTTGACTCGAAATGTTTCAATCTTGATTTTCATTTCTTTTTAATTGTTCATTTTTCAATCTGTTGCTTGTATTTTATGTCATTGTAATTTGAGTTTTTCATTGCTTAATATAATTTTTACATTCATATAAACAAATGAGCTAGAAATATACTACAATGACGGAATAAAAATGGCAGGTAACAAAATAAAAAAAAACTGGACCATAGTTAACAGTCTGAGAGCTAAATCAAACTCAACATGAAATCAGAACGTCAACATAAATCCCGAAACGCTTAATGACTTCTATTGCACAATTGTACAAAAATTACTATCAACCCTAGAACCTCAATCAGATCCCATAGAATATCCTAGCCATATTGATGTATCTAATAATTTTCACTTTAAAGATAGAGACTTATCAGAATTGAAAAAAATACTATGGGACATAAAAAACAAAAATTCTACTGGCATTGATGAAATTTCTGTAAAAATTCCACTGAATCATCCAGATGCTGATTTAGATTCACTGGCCAGAGCTATCAATAGATCATTTGCACTTGTAAAATTCCCCTCATATCTCAAAACAGCTCTTGTATTTCCACTATTTAAAGGTGGTGATTCAGAAAGTGATTCAAAAACTTGTCAAAAAAGGGCACTAGCCTTTCTACACAGTTACAAAATTTTATCAAACACCCAGTTTGGTTTTCAAAGTTCAGAAAGTACCAATGATGCAATTTTTCATTTTCTTGACCATGCTTATACGAACCTTGACAACGGGGAAACTGTAGCTGTATTTTGTGACTTTTGGGAAGCCTTCGATTGGGTAAATCATAATCTCCTTTTAAAGAAGCTCTGCTTCTATGGTTTCAAAGGTGCTTGTTATGACTGGTTTGCCTCATACTTAAGCGATAGAAAACACATAGTACCATGGAATGGACAACAATCATCCAGTGGTGAGATCTTATCTGGTTTCCCACAAGGATCAGTTCTAGGTCGAATTCTTTTTCTTCTGTATTTAAATTATCTGGCTTTCATTCCAATTAAAAAAACTTGCTATCATTTGAAAAATACAGTTGAATTTACAAAGTAATAGTTGTAATGCATTTCATCAGTTCGGACTTCCATTGTATACTATAATATAATTTTCAGGGATTTTAAATCAATTTATATTATATTAGACAATGGAAATCCGAACTGTTGAAATACACCACGAAACATTGTCAACCACCTTCAAACAAAAGTTGTAATGCAGTTTCACATGAATATTTTATTCGAAATCCAGATCAGTCCACAAATAAAATAATGGATTTTTCTCAATAAATTGTAATAACTAATGATATCTTGAGATTTCAGTGTTTTTGCTCTAGTTATAAATTTGCCGAATTGGATAAAGTACCCTTACACATACTGAAAAGCTGTGCTTATGAGATTGTATGTATTCTAACCTTCCCCATCAATAAATCATTTGAGGAAGGATAAGTTGGACATTTCCATCTTCAGGCCAATCAATCTTGTAACGTATGTATAAAAAAATTTTGAAATAGCTCATCGATTAGTTAAATTTTTTACAAACTTCAAAATGTTTTCTAATAACCAGCATGGATATCTAAAAAATAAGTCAATCAAAACTGCTTTGATGTATTTCAGCAATGAAGTCCTAGAAGCAGTGGACAAAGGAGATGTGGAGTTTTCATGGATTTATCTAAAGCCTTCGATTGCATAGATAATGACATTTTATTATGGAAACTCTATGAATATGGAATTCGTGGAAAATCTTACGGCTGGTTCAATTCATATTTGAAAAACAGAAAACAAATAGTAGAACTCAATCAAAAAGACAAAACGGCAAGATCAGATGCTTTGGATGAGTCCATGGGTGTCCCACAGAGTAGCATTCTCGGTTCAATATTATTTATTATATTTATCAACGATATTAATGAGCTTATAGCAGACATAAACACTGCTCACATGATCAATTATGCTGATGATATCAACCTTCTATTAACAGGTACGAACTTACCTGATATTATACTAAATGGTACAAAATAATAGAAGAATTCAAAAATTATTTTTTAGAGAATAAGTTAGTTCTGAACAATGGAAAATAAATTGTATCATGTTCAAAATCAATAACAGTATAGAAACCACAAAACATGATTATGCACAATCAAAAAATCTTCAGTGAAGTTTCGAGGCATATACATTGATGACACTTTAAGTTGGACTAGTCAGATAGACAACCTTTGCCATAAACTATCTTCGGTATCATACGCCATGAGAAGCACTAGTTACAGTATCTACATTATGCGAATTTTTACTTCGCTATGAGACTAGGGATAATCATATGTGGCTCATGTCATGGGTTGAATAGAGTTTTATTATGTCAACAAAAATTATCAAAATAATTTTCAATATGAATACAAGAGATTCCTGCAGATGAGCCTTCAAGATCAATAAACTACTTACTGTGTCAGCAATCTATATCGATGAATCAATAAAATTTATCATGAATCATCCAGGTCATTTTGACATACATCGCAAAACGCACTATCTATACTGGAATATAATAATCTTCCGAAAAACATAAAAGATTTTGTCGTTGCTAACAGATTTCTGAAATCCGTAAGAGAATTTTTATGTAATCGAGCCCTACAATACGGATGAATATTTTCTGGCCTGTAGATATTATGAACCAAATTTAATTAAAATTGCGCTATGTTTTTATAGAAATTGTTTCTACTTTTAATAATCATGCGCAATATGAGGCACATTTTAAAATGTTTGTAATCGTATTTGAAACATTTTGAATGTTTCATTTTTAGATTTATATGTAAGTACATATATTTGATATTTTTACAATTTTCTTTTGACGTATTTCTCAGACAAAAATATTCTGCCACTCTTGTGAATGATTATGTAATAAATGCATCTATCTATCTCTTGCCAATAGGGTATGTATTACGGTATCGGGAAGCTAGTTTTTTTTTTTTAATTATGTGCGATATGTTCATATGTAATGAAAACATTTTCAATATGTATAAGTTCAAAGTTTTTACCACCTTCAGTCGATAAAATTATCATTTCTCTTTGTGAATAAATATGTTCCACACTTTCTCTTGAATATTTGAAAAAACAAAATATTTTGGAATGAAATCTGGAAACATTTATCTCTACCAAAGTACCTACATATGCCGTATGTTCTGGTAAACTACTTCCCCGGCTAATACCACGCTGGACATTGGATTATATCCGAACATTTATGAAAGATACTTCACAGACGTTAGTCTTGCAGATGTGTGTCGTTCATCCAGCAGTAGGATCGTGATGAAATCAGTCGGGTAGATCACCTGAACACCGGTTCAGAGATATTACCTCCATTTCAACCCTAACAACAGTGTGCTTGTGACTCGATTAATTTCACCACGGCTCTACTACATGTATGAAACCTTCGTTTCAGAGAAATATTGTTAACTAGTAACAGCTCTATTTCGTGAACAAATCTCCAAGCAGGGAAGAAATATCCCATATATCAATTCTCCAACAGAAATCAAAATACATATAGATGAAAAAAATGAATATTTCGAAATGAAATCACTGTTTCATCATAACACAATACCATCTACTGAGAAAATATTTTTCATAAACTATGCGTGATAATAATTACACAATTTCCACAAACATTTTTATTTTCAGACGAGTTTCGTGTAGCTTCGGTAGCACTGAGGAAGTTACTGGGACTGAACAGTCTATACTAGTGGTTACGTATGGATAATTACTTCATTTTGTTAATTTCTTATCGGAAATTTCCAACAAATAATAGTTTTTGAATGAACACAAGAAAACGTCTATCATTTTTTGAGATTAAGTCATCAGACTGATTTAGAAACATTATCTCTCGTTATCATAGAATGTATTCCGTATTTCTCTATTTTTGGAATCTGTAATCAGTCTCATTTTGGCATATCAAGTAAACAAACATCTGTTAATTTCGCGATTTCTAATGAATCATATCAAATCGGTGAGTAGAGAGTTTTACAAATAGTCATGCAAATACTTCCCAAACGACTATTCAAGAAACGAACGACATTATTCGTAATATCAAAACTAAAATTTGAAAAACCATTTCTCTGACGAAGAGTAATTTTCCAGAACCTATCTATGTATGATCACCCGATTCATTCAAGCAAGATCGTGCTGCTGGACAAACGACAACCATCTGCATGAATTTTCTTTGTGAGAAAACTTTACAAATCCGGATAACACGATGACCATTTCAGGACTAATAAGGTCCTAGAACTTCTCCGAGCAGTTCTATGACAGTCAGTAGGACCAAACGGAAAGTATTCTTCGGGATTAATGATAATATTCAAAGCCTGAGGACACCCTATTTCACTCTTAAATATGATATCTCATTATATCATTTATGTTCCCAAGGATAAAACGGGGACTGTACTACAAAACGTCTGGAAGTAGTTACTGCATTATTATGAGATATTCCGTAAAATCAATCGGAATGAAAGTCAATATATATTCATTTGCTTCAAAATATGTTTTCAATGTCAGTAGTTAGTTCAAGCCGATTTCAGAACTTCCCCCCACCATTTTTAACCCTGAAATGACCTCTACGTCACACGAAGTAGCGAAGGTGACTTTGAGGGGAAGTTATGAGTTTGACCTTGAACAATCTTAACCTACGTCATACGGCAAGGCAGACAAGGTGACTTTGGGGTGCTGTTTTGGGTTTAACCTTGAATGACCTTCATTCTTTTCCTTAATTTTCAACAAGGTGACTATGACTTCCAATGAATTCAAGCCAGCTTTGCACCTAAACGATCTAACGTAACCAAGGTGACTTTGAACAATTGTTTTAAGTTTGACCTTGAACGACCTTAATCAACGTTACACAACGCAGGCAAGGTGACTTTGAGGCAGTGTTTTGAGTTTGACTTTGAATGACTTTCATTCACTTCCCATATTTTCAACAAGGCGACTTTGACTCTGTATGAACTCAAGACAGTTACGGGGCTTTCTTGAAGTTTTGAACCTACACGACACAATGTAGCCAAGGTGACTTTGAGGGAGTGTTTTGTGTCTGACCTTGAGAGACCTCCCACTACGTCACGCGGTGGAGAAAATATTATTTTGGAGTAGTGTTTTCGGACACCCAGCTTGTGGTAAAGTAGTACCCCCCTTTTCTTCAACCACGTTCTATAAATCTTCGGAGGATCACCATTTCACATTCAGTTTGAATAACCCAACGTACTCGAATAGATGAGTGAAAGTAGTGCTGCAAAGTGGCGGAGAGTATTACGTCAGGAGTATACACAGCAATCCAGGTGAACATATTTTATATTTCTATACCATAATTCCACTATATTCGAAATGGATCATTTGAAATTTAATATCGAAAAGATCAATTCTGCAATAATTCAACAAACTGAGGCTATGGAGCAGAAGCCTTTAATATCTTTGACTATCGATAAACGTTATAAAATTGAGAAGATGTCGATGCTCTCCACGCGATATGGTAAATCCATTAAAGTAGTTTTGTTGGACGAGGAAATTAATACTTCTTTTGAATCATGGCTTCCAAAACGTGTCACAGAACATTTTACGGAAGAAATGATTCACGAAGTGAATTCATCCAAAGCCAAATTAATTTTTACATATATGGGTCAGAGTTCTCAGCTTTATGCTGGTGCCAAAACCCGGTCACTAGTCAAATTCGATATTTTAGATTGAATATAACTTGAATATCTTTTCTATATTTTTTACCACTTTTATTTGTAACTGAAGTTACTGCAGTTTCGTCCTATATGGACATTCTCTATCTTATACAATAAGTTTGAATTAGATGGCAATCTTATTACAATCCAGTCTGAACAGAGCCATTTAGGGCATTATAGGACAAAACAGAATCGTGTAGGATGAGTGCATATACTTTGGTGTTCGTTGGAAGTTTTCATATGCATAGTAGGCTAACGAGTCTAACTTCTTGTCAAAATCCATATTCCAACGTTCATATGGGTATACTATCGAGTTTAGAGATAGTCGAATATTATTAATATTCGCATGTATGAATTTCGTCTGATCTTTTGACATACTTTCAGATTGATCGGTGCTTTGAGAGCCGATGATGATGTATCGAGGTCTTTCGAGGCTGTTGGTTGTCTTCACCCCATTTTTTAGAAACAATTATGGTGAAATCTATAGCTTTATCAATTATTATCAACTGCTCAGCGTTAAGGAATGATAAATACTGAGGGTTGTTTTTTCAAATCAGATTGCATCGATTTGATATCCTCTTCCATATGTTCTCATTTTTTACAATTTCCACTAATTTCAGCCCAAGCGTAATGAGATCTTCCCTGACTGATAAGGAATATTTTTCTGCTCCATCTAATCTCAAATTGATTTTATCAATATCAAAATCTAATTCTCCTCTGATATTTGAGATCATATTCCCGATTAACACAATCCGTACTCTCTTTAGGCTCGGCTATATTTTTCAGACGTTTATTTTCCATATCAAAGTTTCCATCGGAAGTCAATTTAAAACCAACTCCAGGTTGTCCTCGCAAAACAGTATCTGAAACTGCCTTACTTCTGCGACCAAACTTATCGATCCCTTCTCCACTCATTTTTGTGATAAACTTATGACGGTCGTCGATGTTGTGAATCAACATATGGGAAATGATGATTGTTATAGCCTAATCAATTCCAATTCAACTATTATTTTTTCACCATTGAAATTGATTAGATTACCATTATCATCCAATATGCGTAAAGTGATATTGTCGCGGTACTTACGACCGCCAGGCTGGATTGGCATATAAATAATATTTTGCGGTTCCTTGATGAGTTTGTAACCGGGCTCTACATCAATATCAAATTCAAAGATGCTATGGATTTCATCACCATTTGAATATGCTCCAGTTGTGACATTATAATCCACACGAATAATTCTCTCCTTATTGATATTTACGGGCAATGTTGATTCATAAGTTTCATCAATGCCAAACACATCAGCTTCGAACCCTAAAAGTTCGGCAATAGTGTTTTCATGTTTGAGATGGATGTAATATTTCGACCTCATTTCACATTTCAGAGTGTTGTTGTTTGCGTGTAGGAGAAATACTCCATCGATATTCTCCTCAGCTCCATTTTCCAATTGCATTTCTTTGGATTTGATGAATTTTTGAATTACCTTATTGATTTCATCAATTTCATATGCTCCAGGTGGAATTTTTATAATGATAGAAGGTTAGTTAGCTTTTTTAGAATAGGCGATAACATTATTTTTCACAGTAGGTAGAAGTTGGCGCTCAACTCGCTGGAAAAATCGTTGTTTTTTAGGTGGTCTGTCCAGATGATCCATCCCATTATGTGTGACTACATTCACATCATTCACTTTACAATAACATCATTCACATCGGAATTATTGCTGTTGCCGCTGAAATTATTCTGATGGTCTCGGCAGTACTGATATTTTAAGACATCAATATCATTTTGTAGATTTTGTGGTAACTTATCCTATACAGATGCAATTTCATGCGATGCACACCCAATCAACACCTCTTTCGGCATATCAGCGAGATGTTCTTTACTCATTTCACGTAAAGTGCTTACTCTGGGATATGCGATCAATGAGTGACTCATCCATGTCTTGCTCTGTAGAAATTCCAAACACAAATAATAATAATAATATCGTCTTTATTATCTTCTAATACATTTGAAGCAAATTATTCATGTACAGTTCATTTATTATAGGAAGATAAAAGGCGAAATTCAATTTACATGATGACAAGTCATCATTCAATTGCTCTTCCACTTAACCACACCATACTGTGTTGAATTGTTGTTTAAGCTCTTAGTTATATGTGATAATATTGATAGGATTTGAACTCCTATAAAAACAGTGAATCAATTCTTTTGGAGGGGGTGAATCACCGAAACTATCAAAATATTTCACTGAAGTGTCACTTTTTCTATATGCTACCCAATGTGTCCCTTGACCACGTCGACTATCCAAATTTACTATGGCAGATTCATATCGGAGTGGTCCCGATTTTGGCAAATCGTCACGCATATACACCCCCCGAAAATATGGAATCATCATTTTCTTAGCATGATAGTTGAGGTCGATGTTGGAAATAGTTTTTTGAGGTAGCAAATCTATGAGTTTTTCGAAATTTGAGGTTTCAAATAGACTCAATTGCTCCCTACTCGCTTTCGCTGCTTGTACTGCTTTTGTTATGCCAGCTGTAGCACCGGCTAAACTTCCTAGCGCCGATAAACCAGCAAAAATTGGAATGAGTGGTAGTATTCCACCAATTTAAGGAATTGGTATGATTCGCGGTGTGCGACTTTTCTTTTTCCCACCCGCAGCCCTCGTATATTTGCGTGCTGCTTTTAGTGCAATTTCAGCTGATCTTTTAGAATTTTTGACAACAAATTCACTTCTGCCCTCTTTGTGTAGAACATCATGAACTTTCTTAACGATTCCAGAACCAAAAGCTATCACCTTAGAATCTTTCAATATTTTTTTTTTATTTTATTTTTTTTTCTTGGTAGAACATACCAAATCATCGTATTCCCTTCATTATATTCGTAATCAGCCAAGCGGCTCTTTTCTCTCCAATAGATGCGTCTTTTGCGTCGATTCCAAGCACTTTTTGCAAGCTCTTGATCCGCTATGTGTCTAGCTGGAAGATTGTTAGGATTCTGTGAATATGCAATATCGTGTTTTCGGCATGCAGAATCCAGTTGATTGACACCCGGATCACCTCTTGCCAATCTTTTCTGCAATTTGGTGCCAGGGCCGCAAAACTGATAGCCAGGTAAATGTAATTCGAAAGGTAGACTATTGATGAGGGAATTGACCAATCCCCTACCAAATTTATTTGAATGCCGCTCAGGAGATCTGTATCGGCTCATAAACCCGATTTAAATAAAGGAATCGATATGGAGACCTGCTTATATAGTCCCAACTGTCATACAATGCGCAAACTAAAGCAGAAGCACCAATTTTCCATCTATAATTTCGATGAAAAAATGGGTGGCGGATCGGAAAGCGGTGTCAAACAGCGTCATGGATCCTTACTTCCGTTATCCATTCGCGGTCTGATTATCAAGACAAATGTTATGATTTCTCTACTGACTCACCCTCTAGGATTACGATTTGCAAATGTTAATCTTTATTCAAAGTCCCTTTATCAACCCAAATATGAGTTTTTACGTGAAGTGTTAGCTCCAATTGAAGGGTTGGGATTTTACACTTTCGCCAATAATGCAGCTGAAATAGTAGAGCCTTCAGATGCCAAAACCGATTCAATATTCATTTTCGATGATGTGATGTGTGAGAAACAGGATGTTATACGATCATATTTCAGTATGGGTTGTCATAAAAATGTGGATTGCTTCTATCTAGCCCCAACATATTCACGAGTGCCGAAACAATTGATTCGAGATAATGCAAATTTTAATGTGCTGTTCAAACAAGATGATATGAATTTCAATCATATTTTTTCTGACCACGTGTCACCAGATGTGACATACAAGCAATTTAAAGATATGTGTGCGAGATATTGGGAGAATAAATATGGATTTTCAGTAATTGATAAGGATCGAGAAGTGCTAGATGGACGTTATCGAAAAGGATTTGATGCTTTCCTATATCCTTGACGTTCTTGAAACAATTGAATCATTCCAGTGCTAGATAGTGTGGACGACGCTTCATTGTACACATATTTGAAGTGAATACATTAGGGAGGGAAAAAATGATGATGAAATGTGTTAGAAAAGAAAGTTATTTGAAGCAATAGATGCCGTTCGGAAGAAATTCAATTATATCAAGAATAGTCGCTTGAAGAATACTGGAGGAGCATCTCAAATAAATCAGGTGATGTAGACAACAAAGAGTGCTACACAACTCACCGCCAAAAATATAATTAAAAGTGAGCTAGAACCGAAATTTGAAGAGGCTTTCTCGCAGGATCTTCAAGCTTTACCATCGACAACTTCAGATTCAGAATCATCTTATGTGCTTGATAATAGTGATGAGGTACAAAAGCACATACAAAAGTTACTATCAGGAAATCCCTCATACGATACCGTCTTTGGAGTACACATTAACACTGAAACGGGAAATTTACAAATTTCACTAGTTCGGACTTACATTGTCTACTTTATAAAATGATTTGAAATCCCTGAAACAACTAAAAAATAATTGAAAATGAATAGCTGAAAATAACAATTATATTAACCAAAATAAACCTGAAATGAAATAATAGTGAAATAAAATACAAGTAAAAATAGAACAACTGAATAAATAATGAAGGCAGCATATGAATACAATGAGATAAAACAGGGTCTACTATCAAATAATTGGAAGAAATATCGAGAAATAATCCTACCACTATTATCCAATGGAAACCCACTGCAGAACCCCAGTAGAGAAAATGCATTCATTAGTTTGGAAATTATGTTGCAAAAAAAGCACTCACTTGAAATTTGATCATGTTTGAAGAGCGGGAGCTAATCCATATTTTACATTAATATACCATATTTCTACTATTTACAAAGATATTGAAGTTATATTCAATCTACAATATCGAATTTGACTAGTGAGCGGGTTTTGGCACCAGGATAATCCTGAGAACTGTGACCCATAGGTGTAAAAATGAATTTGGCTTTGGATGAATTCACTTCGTGAATCATTTCTTCCGTAAAATGTTCTGTGACACGTTTCGGAAGTCATGGTTTAAAAGAAGTATTATTTTCCTCGTCCAACAAAACTACTTGAATGGATTTACCATATCGCATGGAGAGCATCGACATCTTATTAAAAGCTTCTGCTCCATAGCCTCAGTTTGTTGAATTATTGCAGAATCAATCTTTTCGATATCAAATTTCAAATGATCCATTTCGAATATAGTGGAATTATGGTATAGAAATATAAAATATGTTCACCTGGATTGCTGTGTATACTCCTGACGTAATACTCTCCGCCACTATTTTTACTCATCTATTCGAGTACGTTGGGTTATTCAAACTGTATGTGAAATGGTGATCTTCCAAACATTTATAGAACGTGGTTGAAGAAGAGGGGGTACTTCTTTACTACAAGCTGGGTGTCCAAAAACACTACTCCAAAACACTCCCTCAAAGTCACCTTGGCTACATTGTGTCGTGTAGGTTCAAAACTTCAAGAAAGCCCCATAACTGTCTCGAGTTCATTCGGAGTCGAAGTCGCCTTGTTGATAATATGGGATGTGAACGAAAGTCATTCAAAGTCAAACCCAAAACACTGCCTCAAAGTCACCTTGTCTGCGTTGTGTAACGTTGATCAAGGTCGCTCAAGGTCAAACTCAAAACAATCGTTCAAAGTCACCTTGGTTACGTTAGATCGTGTAGGTGCAAAACTGGCTCGTATTCATTGAATGTCAAAGTCATCTTGTCAAAATATAAGGAAATAATGAAGGTCATTCAAGGTTAAACCCAAAACAGCACCTCAAAGTCACCTTGTCTACGCCGTATGACGTAGGTCAAGGTCGTTCAAGGTCAAACTCATAACACCTCCTCAAAGTTACCTTCGCTACTTCGTGTGACGTAGAGGTCGTTTTAAGGTTGAAAGTGGTGGGGGGAGGTTCTGAAATCGGCTTAAACTAACTACTAATGTCCATTGTAATAGAGAGAAAAATTTTCTAATTTTTCATCTTTTTGTTTCGGTGTGGTAAATATTTTCTAGTACAGTTTAATATCTATTGTTCGTGTTTGATAATCGAATCAAATTATCATATCAAATCGAATTATTTTTTCAAATGACTATAAAGACTAAAAATTCTGTTAAATATCATTCACATCATCAAGTTTTTCGAAGTAAGTAATGGGAAAAAACGTTTACACGTTACACACATATATATGTATATATATATATATATATATATATATATATATATATATATATATATATATATATATATATATATATATATATATATATATATATATATATATATATATATATATATATATATATATATATATATATATATATATATATATATATATATATATATATATATATATATATATATATATATATATATATATATATATATATATATATATATATATATATATATATATATATATATATATATATATATATATATATATATATATATATATATATATATATATATATATATATATATATATATATATATATATATATATA